>RJWM01015098.1:0-53375 GCA_004363535.1 Dasyprocta punctata
CAAGCTCGCCAGCACATACAGTCACCTGGCTCTACTTGTCCTCCTAAGACTAATGCTGATCCATGCTGCAGCACTGCTAACAATTGTCCATCATAAACACACTTAGCCTTGTTCCCTGCATGCTCCATATCACAAAGTTTGATGGCATTATTTCAGCCCTAATCTCTAACCCTGTACTTATGTCATGGACACAATGATCCCTCAAGTGTCCTCTTCTCAGAAGATTCCTCCCTGCTTATCTCAGCTAAATAACTTACAGTTCAAGTTTATGCACTTACAGTTAACCTGGGAAACAGCGCCGAACGTCAAATGGTCAGAGGCAAAGCCGAGTCTAGAAGGTAAGATTTCATACTCCATGGAAATTCCTATCACTCCACCCCATACTGTGATGTGAAGCAACCCACTCCAAGTCTCCAGATGGAAACAATATGAACAGACACATAAGGAAGGAAACCCACACACCTTCACGCATGTTCTTACTATGTATTATCCAGTGAATGTGATCTTCAGGGTAGGTCAAAATACCTGCATTTCATACACATGTTTGAAAAATAATCTTGAGAAACTGACAGAAAAGGTAGCAAGAAAAGAGGGGAGTCAGGGTAAAAAAGAAAGCCAATGTGACTTTGAGCAGCAGTAAGAGAAAGGAGGGTAATCTGGGAGGAGATAAGGAAAATTCCACTGTATGGACGAAGCAATGATTCACGATAGGAACAAAATGTTTTAGAAAGGAGAACCATTGCAAGACTTCAAGAAAAATCATGATTTTATGTGATTTATGAAGGAGCACAATATAATTCCTGAGTAAGTTTATTTTATTTAGAAATTAGTTCTCTATATGATTTAGGTATCCCCAAGGTGTTTATTTTAATTCTCACTTTTTTATATCAGTATTGTGCTTCTGCAAAGTCATTGGCTAGCTACATGGATTAGTCACTTTTTTATCTCAGGAACAAAACACTTGACACTTGAAGTGTAAAGAGGGAGAAGTTTATTTGGGCTTATGTTTTTAGAACATTTGCTCTATGCATGGTTGTCTGCCTTCATGGAAGACAGGCATTATTGGAGAAAAGGTAGTAAAGTTAATTCAGCCAAGAAGCAGAAGCAGAGAAGGAAAGAATCAAGGGCAATTGTGCACAATCCCAGGTGATCAGTTGCTCCAGCCGGCCCCTGCCAAAACAAGCACATTTAGCTATCAATTCATTGATGGACCATGGATGAGGACAGCAACCCACAATCCATTCACCTTTTGAAGCCACACCTCTAACACACCAGTGGTGCGGATAACATTTTAGGTCTAAACCATGACGTACAGTGCTAGAAAAATAGTTACACTTTCCAAGAGGTAAAAACATTGGAATGAATTTGACTATGCTTAGGTAAAGTCAAGAGAGAAATTAGAAGGCAACAGTAACATAGTATCTGTTATTTGCAGAACTCTGCAAGATTCTCTTCATTACATTAGTCAGAATGTTGGGTAGATGGTTTGCATTATTTTTTTGTGCCTCTGCGGAATACTACGCTTTATTCACACAGGTATTTCATTAGCAGAGTATACATTTTGAGGCAAGGAGTTACAGAAAGGTAAAAATACTTTTTATTTGAGTTTATGATGCATCAGACAAGCATCTGTATAGTTGCTAAGAGAATATTAGATTCATATATTCATAAACCAGCACAGCAACGTGGGAGTCACAGGTAGACAGAGCTTTACTTTGCCATTCAGGACTGTGCTTCCTCTGAGTTTCCTTTTCTACTGTAAGCAGTGCTCCTGAGAGGTCATATACCTCTAGAATGGCTTCTGAGTTCTCCCCAGGGTTTTGAAATTTTCCACTTGCATGATCATCCAAGATACTTTTCTGTGTTTTCATTTTCACAAGTGTTCACAAAATGGTATGTCTCTGAACAACTATGACAATCAGAAGCAGTATTTTTTTATTGTTTTTCTTCTCCTGAGTCAATGAAAGATCCATTCATTTCCCATAATACCCAAGAATCAAACTGTGTTTACAGCACTGCAACTTTTTCATATATACTGGATGTCAAAACTCAATTCAATGATAACAAATAGATCTACCAATTTAAAAGAAAAATACATGTAATTTTGAGCATAGGGTCACAAGGACTGCTCAGCAAAGAGAATCATTTGATGAAAAAATATACAAAGAGGAATACATAATCAAACTCTTACTTTTATCTCTCAGAAAGTAATATTTGTTATCCATCACTTTAAAATGAAAAATACAGTTTCTAATGGTTAAGGAGATCTTCAGAATAATCTAGTATTAGACAAACGTGAAAGTTTTATTTCATGAAAGGGAGCATGGCACTGAGGCTGGGGAGAACTTGGAAGTGGCCCCTAAGACTCCACCAGAAAGAGTCCACTGCTGATGAGTTCTTGCTTTTATGCTTCTAGTGCATTATGACTGGCTCATTATTGTGTTATTCATGCCTCACACAAACAAAAACAATTGTGAATTTAAATTATTTATAAGAAGACTTAATCCCTCAAGACAGCATCAGTTCCATGGTCAATGGAATTCAGAACAAGGCTTATTTTCTTTTTTTAAGCTTAAATAACTTTATTTTCAATTAAATTTATTAGCACATTACAGCCACACAACATAATGGTTTTCTTTGTAACATGTTCATACACGGGCATAATGTGTCTTGTTGGCCTGCATCTCCCTATTGCCCTCAGCCCCTCCCTTCCTCACGTCCTGTTCCCTTTTCCTAATGATCTCTCTTCTACTTTACTTTCATATATTTTGTCTGTGCTGCACATATTACAGAAAACATGTAATATATTTTCCAGTATTTTTTATTAGTGCATACTAATGTCACAAGCTATTGAGTTTCACTGTGGGTACTCAAACATACATATAGCATATTTTAATTACATCCACCCCTCCTTTACCCTCCTTTGTAACCTCATCACACTACCCCCAATGCTCTACCAGTTCTCTTACAGCCTTCTTTCTACTTTTCTGTCATCCTACTTGTTTCTAGATTCTGCATCTGAGGGAAAACATTGTGTTATTGTTTCCCCTGAAGCTAGTTTATTTCATTTGGCATGAAGTTGTCTAATTCCATCCATTTTTCTGTAAATAATATCACTTCTTTGTTCTGTAGGGCTGAATAATATTCCCACTATACATATATACAAGGTCATTCTTTTTTTATGTATCTGTTGACAGGGCATCTAGGCTGATTCTGAATCTTGGCTGTTATGAAATTTGTCCCAGCAAATATGACTACACCAGATCTGTATAGTGTGCTGGCTTCAGTTCCTTTGGGGATATACCAAAGAGTTGCATGTGCCAATGTTAAGGTGGTACTACTAAGTTTTTTAGGAAACTCCATACTGATTTCCACAGTGGCTGTATTAATTTACATTCCCAACAACTATTGTTGAAGAGTCCCTTCCAGTACTCAGGAACATTTGCTGTTTTCCCTGATGATGATTCATTTTGACTGGGTGAGATGGAATCACAGTGTATATTTTATTTGTATTTTCCTGATAGATAAAGTTGTTGATATTTTTTTATCTTATAATAATTAGTTGATTTTATTTATTCTTTTGGGAACTGTTTGCTCAGGTTACTTGTTAATTTTATTGAGTTACTTCATGTTTTGATATTCACTCTTTTGAGTACTTCATGTATTTGAAATACTAATACTCTGTCAGAAGAGTTGCTGATAAAAATATTCTAGAATTCTGCAGATTGTCTTTTTCACTCCTTGAATTTTTTTCCTTTGCTATACAGAAGCTTTATAAAGTTAATGTTTTCCATTTAGTGTTAGTACATGTTTGTGATATATAATGAATACTTTCATGGTGGGGAGTTTGTTTACGTCCATAACAAATCTTAGTCCTTTTTACTTCATGCCCATCTTCCCTCATTTTCCAGATACTTTCTCATCTGTAAGAACACCTCCCTGTTTCTTATTATTTATCTTTTATTTTGCTGCTTCCATTATTTAAGCTTCAGTTGTTTAACTTTCTGTGTCTGATTAATTTTACTTAGCATTCCCTGTTTTAATTCTTACTATTATTCCCCAAACTAGTGGCGTGCTATCCAGGAAGCCATTGCCTAAGCCTGCATCTTGACTTGTTTTCCTTCAAGCAGCTTCAAAGCTTCTAGTTTATATTTAGGTCTTCAATTCATTTTGAGTTGATTTTTCATACAGAGTAAGAGATAAAGTTCTTATTTCATCCTTATATATATTTTTCCTGGTCATCATGTACTGAAGAAGGTGTCTTATTTCCAATGTATGTATTTGACAATTTTTTGGAGAGTCAGGTAGCTGTAAATGCGTAGATTCATTTCTGTGCCCTCTAGTTTATCCCAGTGTTCTATTTTTATACCAATATTGTGCTGACTTGGTAGTACATTCTCAAATAAGGCATTCTAATATTTCAAATATTATACTTCTTTTATAATAAATAGGGTTGACATTTCTGATTTCATATTAATTTAGGGTTATTTTTTCAAGTTCTGTTAAGAATGTTATTGATATTTTTGGGGGATTTCACTATGTTAATAGATAAATTCAACAATTGGCCATTTAATAAACATTAATTCAGCTGATCTGCAAACATCTTCTAGTTTGCCCTTCAATTTTTCACTTAATTGTTTTGTAAGATTTACTGTAAAAGTCACTTGTCTCTCTGTTTAGATTGATTCCTAGGTATTTTATATCTTGAACTGAGTGTGAAAGAAATTGCTTTTCTCCTTTCTTTGTCAGTATGACCATTATTGGAGTACAGAAAAGCTAGTGATTTTTAATGTTGATACTGTATTCTGCTACCTTATTGAATTCATCATATCTAACAGTGTTTTGGGGAAAGATAGTGATAAGTTTACCTTTTCTTTAATTTCTTTTTTGTTCCGTGTTATTTCTTTCCTTGGCTTAATTGCTTTCATTAAAATATCACTGATCTCACTAAACATACAGTGTTACCTTGTTTCATGAACTTATTTCTTTCCATGATTCTGGTTGGAAATCAAGCTGGATGAGAACCAAAACAAATTTGTTCATAAGGTCAACATTGAACCTAAACATTGAAAGTGATTCCGTTCTTATCCAAATGGTTGTGACCAATATAATGGAAACATTAAAGTTCACGAACAAAGGCACAACTATACTTTATTAAACAGGAGAGATAAAAGTGGCATCTTTGTCACATTATTTGTTTTTATAGGAAATACTTTCAGTTTTCCTTCCAATTCATTATGATATTTGCTGCGTGTTTCTTGTATATAGTCTTTGTTCTATTCAAATATGATCAGAGTATACGTAGTTTCTTGAGGGTTTTAATCATGATGGGAAGGTGCATTTCAACATAGACTTATTAATTATCAATTAAGATAATCATGTAATATCCATTTTGCGATTATTGTTTTATTTGTGTGGTGAATTTATTTATTTGCATGTATTGAATACTGTTTGCATTTTTGGATTTAAAACAATTTGAGCATTAAGATCTTTTTAATGTATTGATGAATTTATTTTGCTAGTATTCTATAAAGAATTTTGTATTTACACTCCTCAAGACTATTAGTCTCTTGTTTATTTTTTACCATAAATGAGCAGCAATTTCTTCCATGCTTTCCTCATGGCATTTTTCATTTTCTTATTCCTAAAAGTATAAATCAAAGGATTAAGCAAAGGAGGCAACATGCAGTAAAATATGGTCACTATTTTGTCAAAGGACAAGACAGATGAAGGTCGTGAATATATAAATATGCAGGGGACAAAGAACAAAACCACAACAGCAATGTGGGATCCACAGGTGGACAGAGCCGCTCTCCGCCCTTCAGAACTGTGCTGCCTCAGAGAGAACAAAATGACACCATAGGAAGCAAGCAACAGGGAGAAAATGATAATGCAGATGGTTTCACCATTGGCAAGAGCCAAAAGGCCAAAGAGATGAGTGTCAGTGCAGGCAAGCTTCAGAATAGGGTACAGGTCACATACAAAGTGATCAATGACATTGGGGCCACAGAATGGGAGCTGGAAAGTACAAAGAACTTGAGTGAATGAGTGCAAGAAGCCCCCCATCCAGGCTATGCCCATCAGAACACAACAAAGCCTCCTGTTCATGATGGAAGAGTAGTGCAAGGGCTTGCAAATGGCCACATAGCGATCATAGGCCATAACTGTGAGCACAATCACCTCTGCTCCAGCAAAGAAGTGTCCAGCAAAGAGCTGTACCATGCAACCTTCAAAGGAGATGGTGCTCCTTCCATGGAGGGAATCAGCAATCACCTTTGGTGTGACGACAGAAGAAACACATGCATCCAGGAATGACAGGAAAGCCAAGAAGAAGTACATGGGGCATTCCAGCAGAGCAGGGCTGCAGACAATGGTCAACACAATTAGCATGTTGCTCCAGATAGTTGCAATGTAGACAAACAGAAAAACAACAAACAATACTTTCTGAACTGTTGGATTCTGTGAAAGTCCCAGGAGGACAAATTCAGTTACAAAAGTCTGATTTTGCATGACTTACAAAGCAAAGGTGAAACTTAAGTGGTGATCAAGTAATTGTGGTATTATGAGAACAATTCACTTTGAACAAATTTATGGTATTATAATCACCTCCATTCAAACTCAATTTGAGAGATTTTACTTTCATTGAGCATGCATAATTAGAAATTTGGTAAAGCAATATTTACAATTCAGGCACAATTGGAGTGTAAGTAAATTTCTCGATTACTTAAAAATACACAGAGATTTAATGTGGAGAAAGGAGCTCATTCACACTGATAAAGAAAAGAAACAGCATCTGTTTCAAAAGTCAGTTTGATCAGGTGCTGTCTGGAGAGAAATATTGAGAAGCATTCTGAAAAGAAAAGCAAATTTTGAGACTCAAAGGAACATAATTCATTAATCTTCCATGCAATTGACATAAAATTGTGGAGGCTAGCACACCACACTTTATCTAGAGACAAACATATCCAGACTAAGAAGAAAACGATGTAGTTTTAAAGGTGCTAGAAATTCATCAACTTCGTAAAATCCTGACCTGAGTTGGCCTTTAAATGAATAAATTCGTTCTTTATTAAGGAGAAACATTAATGGAGAAGAGTCTAAATCCATACCTACCACACATCAAGTGTGAGCGATGTTGAGGTTATATTTTAATTTTTCATTTAAAAATGAGAAAAGAAATTCCTAATAATAATAACATGAACAATAATTTTTCTTCCATTTTCCTCGTGGTCACTAGAAGAAATGATGCAGGTAAGCAATTGCTTAGGACTCAGTTTTTAGAAGCATTATATTTATGGTCTCAGTACCCTATTTTACCAAAGGGAAATTTATGCTTGAAGATATAAAGTTCCAGACCAGTTAAATTGTTCAACAGATGTGTGATCTGGTTTGAGACATAAAAATTCTGTCCTCAGATTCGAGTTCTTTCTGCCTCATCAACAGGAAATTAATGGGATATTCTATTTCCAACAATGACCTTCATAAAATAGTGAATGGCTCCATGTACCTGTTAGGAGTAAAGACTGATTTTGTTCATGTATAAATGCGACATCTTGATGAAGGAAGAGCCAATGATAAAAAAGCACAAGTGACTTCCCAATAACTTACATATGGGAACTGGCAACAACCATGCAGGTAAGAAAGAAAAACAACATATTGTACACCAACCAAAGTTCTGAGGTTTCATTATTCATTTATTATTCATACCATGTGACCTAGTCTGATGGTGTGTATCTCAAGGAATTTGTTTCTTATTTATACAAGTTTCTTATAAGAAGAGGTGTTCATATACACCCTACCTGCTCATTGCCCAGGACTATGATGAAGGTCACATTTGAAAATGCAAAAATGTTCAGTACAAAGTATCCTCATTCCGTGACTTTAAAAGTCAACCTCTTTACCTTTAGAGTCTTTTCCAGGAGTCATCCAATTAATCCATTAAGTCCTGGATGTCACCTTTCCCAGGTAGACTAAACTTCGCAGGAGGAGTGTATGCTCACCTATGTCATTGAAATGACATTTATATATGCATAATAAGTATGTAAGAATTTCTATAAGTGCATATATCTGTATATATTTGCTAAATAGATGAATCAAAGAATAATTTGCTGTAATGTCAGCATGAAAAATAAGCTGCTTTTATGTCTACCATTTAGAGTAAACAGAAACATTTTTAAATATTGATTTAACCAGTACAAACGAGTGTAAAACTAATACCTGCTCCTTTGCTTTCTTTAAAACATCTACTTTTATCATATTCTCAAATTTATTTCAAATCCACCTGTACACAGTGAACATCATTTCCCCTTACAAGCTATCAGCAAGAAAATAGTAGTATACAAGAAATTTTAGAACATCATGGGGTCAGCCACTCACTATCTACTACAGTGTGAAGTACTACAGTATGACATCCAGTGAGTTTCACTTTTGCCTAGGGTTGCAGCAGAAAAGACTAAGAAGAGAAATTAATGAAGCCACAGGCACCCGCTCTTGTTTCAGATAGTTCACTAGTCAAATGAAACTGAACTGAGTGAGAGATTGAAAGGAAGACAAGATTCTGTAGGAGTCTGACAATTAAACGACAAGTATTGTTCTACATCCTTTTATCATGGTATCCCATGATAAAATCGTACTGAAGAGCAGTACAATTGTAGAATTAAAATATTACAGATGTATAAAAATCAAGCCCCTTTTTCCAAATAAAAGGAGCTTCCAAAGTTAGTCTTAAAGCTTCAACAGTCGAGGCTGGGGATGTTGCTCAGTGACACAGCGTCTGCCCGCAAGCACAAGGTCATGAGTTCAATTCTGGATGGAAAAAAAACAAAGCATAAAAAAGAGCCCAGCTAGGACCAAGGCCCTGGAACCATATGCTGGGGGTGTGCACTTGGTATCCCCACACTCCAGAGACTCTGAACTCCTCATAGTCAGACTCAAGGTCCTGCATTCAGGGGTGTGCTCCATCTAGCCTCCTGGGTCCTGGAGATTTTGAACTCTACCCAGCCGTGTGGAAGGTCCCAGCACCACACTCCAGGAGTGAGTCCTTGCTAACTGCACAGAGGATCTGAGCTCTGCCCAGTCTAGTGTCCCTGTGTAATCTATCAGGGCAATGCCCAGCTGGCCTCACAGGACACAGGGGTAGCAAGTCCAGCCCAGCCCAGAGCAACAGAGCTGCTCATCAGGTAGTGGCCAGCATAGCTGGTGGGTCTGGAGAATTTGAGCTCCACCTATCAGAGCACAAGGCCTCAGCTCTATAGTTCAGTGGTGCAGCCATGCAACAGGTCTTGGAGGTTGTGAACTCCACCCAGCCAGGAGCAAGTACCCAGCATGGGGGTGTGATCTGGCTAGCCCAAAGCTCCAGAGGCTTTAAACTCCTCACAGCCAGATGCAGGTCCTGGTGGTGCCACACTCCAGTGTGCACTTTGCCCAGCCACCTGGGTCCCAGAGATTTTGAGCGCTACCCAGTCAGGCACAAGAACCCAGCACCACACTTTGGGGTGCGTCTCTATTAGCCATCTCTGTTGCAGAGGTTCTGAACTCCACACAACCAGGCTCTAGGCCTGGCAACAAGCTCCAGGGGTGTGCCCCTGCTAACTGCAGAGAGGATACAAGCTTTACCCCGACTAGCATACCAGAGAAACCCAACAAAATACATCAGGGGAACGCACAGCCAGACTCACAGGCCACAGAGCACAAGAATCTAGTGCCATAGTTCAGGGGTGTGTCCCAGCTAGCCTTGGGGATATTGGAGAATTAAATGTTTATCCAGTGCATCATTCCAGTGTAATCTATTGGGAGGTTACCTGGCTAGCCACACAGGTACCAAAGGAAAATGACAAAACAAAAGAGCAAGAGGCAGTCTCAGGGCTGCAGCCCAGTGAGAACAAACCCAAGAGATACTGAAATGAAAGACTCTGGAAATCACACAACTGATCTTTCTGAAATGATAGCAAATGAAGTAAAGAAACAACTGCATGAAGCTATAGAGGAAACCATGTCAGAAATAATCTCTCAGCTAAAAGATGAAATTACAAACAGTGGGAAAGAAATACTGTGTGACTCTAAAGAAGATCAAGATAAAAAAATAGAAGAACATAAGAAAATGATGGAAACTTTGAATGAACAAAATAAGACAGAAATAGAATGCATGAAACTGATACATAGGGATATTTAGGAAATTAAAAATTCCACTGTAAGTTGTCAAAACCACTTCAATGAAGCTGATTGTAGACTCTCAGTACTTGAAGACAGTATGGAAGCTTATGATCACAAAAGAAAAGATCTCTTAAAAGTAACAAGAAACCAGGAAACAACAGTCCAACTGCTGCAAGATGATACCAAGAGAAACAATATAAGATTGATGGGTGTAAATGAAAAGGCAGGGACCAATGAGAATGACATGTAAAGACTATTTGCAAAACATATAGCAGAAAATTTTCCAAACATTGAAAGAATATGTGATATACAGATGTTAGGCATACAGAACCCCATTAACCTTAACCAAAATAAATCTTCACCCAGACATATAATAATTAGGATATCAGAAATTCAGCACAAGAACAGAATACTAAAGGCTGTTAGAGAAAAGAAACAGATCACCTATGAAGATAAGTCTATCAGAATTATGACAGACTTCTCAACACAAACCTTCAAGTCAAGAAGAATTTGGAGTGAAGTATTTCAAATCTTGAAAGAAAACAACTTTCAACCCAGTTTGATGTATCCTGAAAAACTGTCTTTAAAAATTGATGGAGAAATAAGATATTTCCAAAACAAAGAACAACTGAAGAAATTTATGGCCACCAAACCAACACTACAAAGAGTACTGAAAGACACTCTAGAAAGAGACAAAGATAACTGCAATCCCAAGAACAACAACGAAAGGAAACCACTAAGTAGGGCAAACAAGCAGAATACTGTGTAAGGGTAAGTAAGTGCTCAAAGAGGAAAAGTAATTGGGATAGGGGAAAGGAGGAAAAAAGGAAAGGAAAAGGAAAAAGATATAAATTTATGTACATGTATGCATAAGATAGCTAAAATGACTATACTACTAAATGTATTAATTATTGAGAAAGATCGGTTAATACTCATATGATTAGATCAATTTCCATGTCTATATCTGTTAATCTAAACAACCCTTTTGAAGGCAATGATATGCAATATTACAACTGTTGTCAAATTCCTATCATCTTTTTTTAAACCTATAATGTTATTGTACTGGATTTGTTGTTGTTTGTCTCTTTTGCTTTTTGTTTTTCTTTCTGTTTTTTTTCTTTTAAATAAAAAAGAAAAGATAAAAAACAAACTTTTACAGTGGAGAGTACATGGCGTTAATGGTTTGTTATTACAATATTCAAGATTTTAAACCATTGAAAATGTAATTGTGCAATATTTTCATTAACTGAAAATTTCTCCAAGTTAAAAGTCAAATACAAAGAACACATATTGTTCAACCCTCCTGTTAAAAATTCACCAGTTACAGTGTCATCATGTAAATACCGTGCATCATAGAATGAAGGACAATGTCTCAACAGCATGACAATGAGGGTTGAAGAGAATAATACCAACATGTTTTCACAGAAGAAACCAAAAAGTATTCCTAAAATGTGAGCGTCACCATTTAAAACAGCACATACATACACAAAGTGAAATGGAAAAGTGAGTCAATCATATTAACACATCATCTTGAAATCATTCTTTTTAAATACTATGGCTACTCTAAATAATAATGAAACTGATTCACACGTTAAATAACTTTGGAAAACAATATATAATTCCAAAATCACACACACGTTTGTACTCTACACATTTACACATTCCTAAAAATGCATTGCAAAAGTGAAATGCTATTGGGGAGATTTATAAAGGAAGACATTGTCCTTCATTCTATGATGCACATTACAGAGTCAAATGTAATCATCAATGAACTAAAATATTTAAAAGTTAAAAAAAGTTTTGGCATTAAGGATATTACAAATTAGTATTACTTGATCTTAGGAATAAAACACTAAATAATAATGTAAGGATTTAAAAGGTGAAGCAGTTTTCTGACATTTTAAGTAGAAAAAACCAAGATATTGCTAATATCTCTTTCCACTTGTATACATATTCCAATATAACTTTACAATATGAAAGGGAATATAAGGAATGATTAAGACCAGAAATTTGCAATATGTGTTGGTCATTGTTATAAGAATATTTGAAATTGAGTGTAGATTTAAAAAAAACAATGCCTGATTATTCACCATCTATAGTTTAAGAAGGTCAGGAAAAGCATGAGCAGATGAGGAATGCGCCAGCTAGGTGCAGACCTCTAATCCTAACTCTGTCTGAGGCAGAAGGAAGAAGATGACTATTTTGAGCCCAGACTGATCAACTTAGCAATTAAATGAGGCTCAGTCACAAAACTGAAAAGTAAAAAGGGCTGAGGATATAGCTCAGTGTAAAAGCCCTGGTATCAACCTCTAGTACCAAAATAATTGAACAATAAGCTACTGTACATGGTCTACTAATGAGTATACCATGAACTCGACCCTCCCCACACTCTCTGCACTTACTTTGATATCCATTTCAATCTACATTCTTCCATATATGGCAGATTATTCTGTCTACCTTCTAGAATATTCCATGGTCTTTCTTTTCTTAGAGTCATTTTCTAGAATGCCCCATACTCATGACTGAGTTCTTCAGAATCTTCTTCTATCTTGGTTACTTTTGTCTCATTGTTGAGACAAAATACCTGACACACAAAGTTAAGGAAGGAAAGGTTTATTTAGCTCACAGTTTGTGGAGGTTTCAGTGTATGACTGGCTCCAAGGCAGAGCGGCACATAGCAGAGGACAACAGTTCATGGCAGTGGAAAACAGCACAGGCAACAAGAGCAAAAAGGGAGGAGCACCGATAGAAAATTCTTTTTGTCCCTTACATTGTATGTAGGCCACACTCTCTTGGGTGTGGCACTCACAGCTATAATCCCAGGATTAAACCATGAGTCGTTCACAAACTCGAGAAGCTCTCCTGGCTGACTGCATGAGGCTTTGAGGGGACAACCAAACTCAAAATATAACACCTCTCATGGTAAATCATGGGAATTGAGCCATCTCCAAGATACATGATCTGGGGACAATTTACTCTCTGGGAACAACTCATCATATTACCCTGTTAGGGTTTATACATTGTGTCAACTTGAGAAGTCTAGCAGCTTAATTAAGTAAGGCAGCAGCTCTACATCTTGGGGTGTAGAGCATAAGCAGTTACCTGGCCATTGTGTCAATTTGAGAAGGCCAAAAGTTTAGCTGAGAGACTCAGCAGGGAGCCAGGGTTCTTACTTTGTAAACATCCTCATCCTGTGCAAAAAAAGACAAGGATGTTTGTGAATGCTGCACCCACTCTGGGGGGGGGGATGTCTTGTGTACTATATAAAAGAAAAAAAGAGGCTTGCTCTTGTTCCTTTTACTTTGGCTGCTTTTGTTCGGTTGCTGCCTTGAGGTACTATCCCCGTGCCATGCCACCCTACCTTGGAGCCAGCTGACTGTGGACTAAAACCTCCAAAAACTGTAAGCTAAATAAAACTTTCCTTCCCTAGTTTGTGTGTCAGGTGTTTGTCTCAGCAATGAGGGAATAGTAACCAAGACATACCCTCTATTTGTGTACTATAACTTTGAGCAACAAAATGAATTTCAGCACCCATCATAGAATTTCTTTTCAAATTTAATATATCATATATATACATATATATACAAACATATATAAGCATATATATACATACATGTATGCACATATGTACATACAATATGCATATACATATACATATATACATTTATATAAAACATTTAAGCTCCACAAAATTACTAAGGCTGTCATTTTAATTATTCCTAACTATCCTTCAGCAATAAAATGTATTCATTTGTGCCTATTATTCACATTTGCATTTATTTTTCCAAATAAACACTGTTATCTTAAAGAAAATGATACTTTAAAATCTTTCTTGTAACTACCCTTCACACAGTTTTCTTAAATGTACCATATTTTCCACTTGGGGTTATTATTCAGCAATAAAACATTAGCATTCTTCAATAGTAACAGAACATATCCCTTTACCTGACAACCTGGGAGTATTTTCTGATAAGACTCCAAGTTATTCTTAGCCACTTAAAGTTTCACTGCTGATTTTTACAAATCTGCATGACAGATCAGATAGATATATAGACAGACAGACAGATACATATAGATAGGCAATAGATAACTTACAAATTCTAGAATTTAAAGCCAGTTTCTCTTGTTTTCTACTACTGTCCTCCTTAATGCATACCTCAGCCTTCTTTTTCTTTTCCACCGTCTTAATAATTTAGCTCATTTTAAGACACAAAGACACTTAATTCTCCTAAATAATTTTGAGGCAGAAACCTGAGGCTATTTATGACATGAAATGTGCACAGGAAAAGTCACCTACATAATTATGATCATTTGTCTCTATACTGTGACCTGAGACACTCTAGTATTCTGCATTTTTTACATCTCTTACTAGTGTTTTGTTGTGGAAATAGAAAATTATACACACTCATTTAATAACTCTGTAACTGACACTCCAGGACTTAAAGTTATCATGTTATTATACCACCATTCAAACACAGCCTCAAAAGTTGTCGTTTTGTAATCTCGAATGGCAGAAGTGTTAGAGAATAAATGGAAATATAACTGAGAAAGAAACTGCTGAATGAAATAGGTACAGATAAACTAATACCATATTTCTTGGGAAAAGCTAAAAATGTTGGTCTCAGAGAAAAGAGTAGAAGCATGGTTAACAGAGGTTGGGAGAGTTGGATGAAGGATAGAGTGGTTGTTTAATTGGTACAGGAGTACAGTTGTGTAGGAAGAACAACTTCTACATTACTACATTTCAGAAGGGTAACATGGAAACAATTAACTGTACATTTCAAAGTCTAGCAGTGATTATTTGAAGTTTTCCCAACAGAAAGAAGTACTCGAGGAGATGGATAGATCAATTACCTTCTCTGATGATTACATATATGAAAATATCACACTATACACTATTAATGGGTTCAATTGCTATGTATTTGCTAAAATATAAAGTGAGAAAATTCAGGGAGTCATATAAATGAGGATATATATATCTGCAGGAATATTTTGTATTCAGCGGTGGGAAGACTCAATAAATTGTAAAGTCTCACTCCCTACAAACGCAAAAACATATAAGCACTTGCATCATCTTTACTTTATTTCAATTTGCCTAAAAGATGAAAAGTTGTAAATGGGAATATCTCATTAAGTTTAAATTAATAGGTATGCAAACATTCCCAGCAACAACAAAACCAGGAACATTCTGTCATAACATCTGCTGTGCCCAAGACATTCACTGTGGTTCTAATGTGAACCATGGGCTCTCAGATATTATTTGCCTTTTTGTCCCTTAGCCTTGCTAATATTCCAATATCCATTAAAGACTAGAGGTCATTTAGTTAGTACAAGTGCACACAGTTCCTGATAAACCCACAAACCTTAAATCCTTAAAATTGGAAGCCTTTGCACATCACGGGTTTAATCACTTAAAAAAATTTGACATCTTCCCTGAATAAGAACAGGAGTGAATTTGTAACCTATAAAACTCACCTTGCACTTTCTGGTGATGCCAAGTACTGTTCTCTGCTGACAACATTATCTCTCCAGAAGGTGAAATATTCAACTTTTCTTCTACAAACAGAAGAGATAGAGGTTGAGAAATTTCATAGTTCTCATGAAACGCTTTTGACAATATGGTGTCAGGAAAATGTGTAAATGAAGAAGCCAAAGTTTTCTTCTCGAGTCTCAACTGAAAGTAGTGTTCCTGAGAGGTCATACTCCTTTAAAATGACTTTCCAGTATTCCTCAGGGCTTTGAAATTTTCCACCAGTATGATTGTCCAAAATAATTTTCTGTGGTTTCATTTTCACAAGTATTCACATAATGTTCTGTCCCTAAACAATTAGGAAAATCAGAAGCAGCACTTTTTTCTTGGTTAACTTCTCTTGTGTTAGTGAAAGATACGGTTTTCTCCAGAGTATAGAGGAATCAAACAGTGTTTATAGCCCTGCAAGTTCTTGCATATATACTAAATATCAAAACTGAATTCCATGACAATAAGTAGATCTGTAAATTTAAAAGGAAATGTGTATATTTTTTGAGTAGGGTAGCAAGGACTGTTTAGCAAAGAAAAACATTTGATATAGAAATATACAAAGAAGTACATATTACTCTAACACTCTCAGAAACTAATATTGATCATCCATCACTTTGAAACTAAAAATACAATTTCTAATGACTAAAGAGATTTTCAGAATCATCTGAAAGTAGACAGACATGAAAGATTTGTTTCATGGACGGGAACATGGCTCTGAGACTGAAGAAAACTTGGAATTAGCTCCTAAGACTCCACCAGAGAGCACAACCCTGTTGTTCTGTTGCTTTTGTGCTTTTACATAATGCATCTGGCACGTTATTCATGGCTCACACAAACAAAACATTCAAAATTTAAATTATATATGAGAAAACTTAACATTGAAAAAGTAACATCACTTCCACGCTGTGTGAAGCTTAAAAACAAGGCTTACTTTCTTTTTTTAAGCTTAAATGACTTTATTTTCTGTTACATTCATTAGCACACTACAGTCACCCAATGCAATGGATTTATCCGTGACATTTTCATACATGCATGCAATATGCTTTATTGGAATGCACCTTCCTATTATCTTCACTTCCTCCCCTTCCCGTCCTGGTCCCATTCTCTAATGATCTCTATTCTACTTTACTTTCATATATTTTTCTGTTTAAATGCCACATATTAAGGTAAACATGTTATACAGTTTTCTGATACATGTTTTTCCTAACGCATACTAATGTCATAAGCTTTTGAGTTTCACTGTTTGTATTCATACAAGTATGCAGCATATTTTAATTGCACCCACCCTCCTTTACCCTCATTGCAACATCGTCGCATTCCTCCTATACCCTTCCTTTTATTTCACAGCCTTTCTTATAATTTCCTCTCATCTTATTTGTTTCTAGATTCCTCATCTTAGGGAAGACAGTGTGTTAATTTTTCCCCTGAACCTAGCCTATTTCATTTAACACGAAATTCTATAGTTCCATCCATTTTTATGTAAATAACATGACTTCATTCTTCCTTATGACTGAATAATAGTCCATGTTGCACACATACAATGTTATATTTGTTTATTTACCTGTTGAAAGTTAACCAGACTGCTCCTGAATATTGCCGTTATGAATTATTCTCCAAAAAAACATGCATAACCAGGTAAATCCATAGTGTGCTCACTTCAGTTTCTTTAGACATATACCAAAGAATTCCACAGCTACATCATAAGTTAGTATTATCACTTATTTTCTGAGGAAACTCCATACGGATTTCCACAGTGGCTGTAATAATTTATAATCCCAACAACTTCTGTAGATGTCACTGCATCCTTAGTACTAAGCAGCATTTGTTATTTCCTTGATGATGATAGCCATTTTGACTGACCGAGATGGAATCTCAATATAGTTTTTATTTGTATTTTCCTGAGAGCTAAAGTTGTTGAAATTGTTTATCATATAATTGGCCAATTGCATTTCTTTGGGTGGGAACTGTTGGTTCCCTTTATCTTCTTTATTGAGTTATTTGTGTTTTTGTATTCACTCTTTTGAATTTTTCATGCATTCAAAATACTAATTGTCTGTCAGAAGAGTTGTTAAAAAAGATTTTCACCCTTTCTCCAAACCTACTTTTCACTCTGTGAGTTGTTTCCTTTGATATATAGAAGTTTTATTAGTCGATGTTTCCCATTTAGTGTTAGTACATGTTTTTGATACAGGATGAATACGTTCATGATTTGGAGTTGGTACATGTTAATAGAACAACTTAATCATTTTTATTTTCTGTCCATCTCCCCACATTTCCAAAACACCTTATCTGAGGGACTGAATCCTCATTTCCTATTATTGATCTTTTATTTTGTTCCTTCCATTATTCATTCCTTAGGTTTCTTATCTAAGAGAAACCTTGTGGCATTTAACTTTCTGCATCTAACTTATTGCACTTAGTATTATGGTTGACACCTTGCCTGTTTCCATTCTTGATATTATTCCGTGAGTTATTGGAGTCCTATGGAGGAAACCATTACCTGTATCTGTGTCTTGAAGTGCTTTTCTTTAAGCAGCTTCAAAGCTTCTTGTTCATATTTAGATCTTTGATCCACTGAGTTTATTTTTCCTACAGAGTGACAGACAAGAGTCTCATTTCATCCTCACAAACAAATACAATTTTTCTGAGTACCATTTATTAAAGAAGGTGTCTTATTTCCAATATATGTATTTAGTGGCAATTGGAGAATCAGATATTTGCAGATGCACAGGTTCATTTCTGTGTACTATATTTTATACCAAAGTTCTGTCTATGCTTATTCCAATAGCATACTGACTTTGTAGTATATTCTGAAGTAAGATATAATGGTATTTCAAAAGTTGTACATATTTTCATAAAGAATGTCTTGGAGTTTTCTGTTCTCATATGAATTATGGGTTATTTTTTGCAGTTCTACCAAGAATATTGATATTTTATGGGGATTGCATTAACTCAATAGATAATTTCAGTAATTGCTCATTTATCAAAAATTAACAAAAACTAATTCAGTTGACCTGTGAATCTCCTCCAGTTTGATCCTCATTTTTCACTTCACAGCTCTCTACATTTTATTGTAAAGGTCATTTTCTCGGTGTTTTAACTGATTCCTAGGTATTTTGTGTTTTGAATTGAGTGTGAACGAAATTGTTTTCCAAATTTCATTGTCACAAGGACTATTTCTGGAGCACAGAAAAGTAAGTGATTTTTACTGCTTATATTGTATTCTGAAACTTTACTGAATTTATCATATCTAAAAGTATTTTGAAAAGTTTTGGGAGTCTTTTATGAATGGGGTTATATCATCTATGAATAATAATAATTTGACTTCTTTTTTCCTTCCTGTTATTTATTTCCCTGTTACTTCTTTACTTTGCAAATTGCTACAGTTAAAATATTAAACACAGTGGCACCTTGGTTCATGAACTTAATTCTTTCCGTTATTCTCATCAAAAAGAGAATTGGATGAGAACTGAATCAAATTTCCACACAAAGTCAATGTTGAACCTAACCATTGAAATTAATCAGTACTCCTCAAACTGGGTTTCAGGTCAGAAAAATGAGAATATTTAAGTTCATGAACCAAGGAACCACTCCACATTATTCAACGAGTGATAAAAGTGGCATCTATGTGCGACTACTTGGTTTCAGAAGAAATATTTTAAGTTATTCCTAAAATTCATTATGAAATTTGATATGTGTTTATTGTATATAGTCTGTGTTTTATTGAAATTTAATCCTAATACACTTACTTTCTTGAGGTATTTAATTATGAATGGAAGTTGCATTTCATCATAAGTTTCTTCATCGTCCATTGAGATAATCTTAAATTATTTATTCTTTTATTTTTCATTTTAAAGGGAATAAAAGAAACAAAACAAAACAAAACAGAAGAAAGCAAACCAGATCAGAACAATTCAAGCAACACAGGACTTCAAAACAAGAGAACAGGAAATCAACAGAGGCTACCATATGTCTCTTGTTTTCTTGAAAGTAGTTGTATATATTGTCATACATGATAAAATCAAACAGAATAAAATAGTATAAAACAAATCAAAACAAAAGAATGAAAGTACTACAGGACTTCAAAACAAGAAAATAGGAAATGAGCAATGGCCACCGTAATGTCTCTTGTTTTTTCCAAATAGCTGTCTATACTTTCACACATACTGGAGTCAAATAATAGAAAACAGACTAAAACCAATCAAACAAAAGAATGAAAGCATCACAGGACTTTAAACCAAGATAATAGGAAATGAAGAATTGTTACTATAATGTCTCTTGTTTTCTTCAAAATAGCTGTCTATACCTTCACACATAATAAAATCAAAGAAAACAATAGAATAAAACCAATCAAAACAAAAGAATGAAAGCATTATAGGACTTCAAAGCAAGATGATAGGAAAACAACAATAGCTACAATAATGTCTTGTTTTCTTCAAAATAGCTGTTCATAACAACACACATAAAAAATAAAATAAAAATAATAAAACCTATTGAACAAAGAAATGAAAGCATTATAGGACTTCAAAACAAGATAATGGGAAACCAACAATGGTTACCAAAGTACATCATGTTATTTTCAAAGTTGCTGCCCACACCCTCAGACACAGTAAAATCTAACAAAACAAGACAGAACAAACCAAACCTAACAAAATTATGAAAATGATACAAGCATTCAAGACAAGTCTATAAGAAACTAACAGTAGTTACCACCTTCCCTTGCTAGGTGTTTCCTCCTCTATCACTTTCATAATATCTATTGTCCTTTTTGGATCCTGCTAACACCTTTTTTTATGCTAGGGTTTAGCCGTATGAGTTCAAGTGGTTTTGCCCATGAAAGTGATCTCCAGTTGCATCCATTTAACTACAAAAGCCTCAAGATTATCCTACTTTATAGCTGGGTAGCTTTCCATTGTATGAAACTGTATCTTTCTTACCCATTCTGCAGTTGATGGACAAGTTATCTTTGCTTTTTTCTGGTCTCCTGTTGCATGGAACAATTGTGCTCTCTCCTTTGTCAGTCGTGAGTTTCCTTTTGAGTTCAATGTGTTTCCTGTATACAGAATATTGATGGATCTTGTTACTTGATCCATTTTCCCTATGTTTCTTTTTATTGATCAGTTTAGACCAACTACATTTATGGTTACAACCAGCATCCACTGGTTCATGTCTGCCATGCTATCCTCCTGCTGTTGGCCCTCCACTTTCCCCCTTCATTCAGTTTCCTGTCCTGTTTGACTATGTTCCTCTGTTGCTCTTCCTGGAACCATGGTCATCTTTGTCTCTCTAGAATATCCCTCAGCATTCTTTGTAGGTTTAGTTTGTGGTCATGAATTCCTTCAGTTGTTCTTTATCGTGGAAGTATCTTATTTTTCCACCAATTTTGAAAGAGAGTTTGTAGCGTACATCAATCTGGATTGGAAGTTGTGTTCTTTCAGGATTTGAAACACTTCACTGTAAACTCTTCTTGACTTCTTGGTTTGTGTTGAGAAGTGTGCCATTGTTCTGATTGGTTTCCCTTTACAGGGGATCAGTTTCTTTTCTCTAACAGTTTTTAATATTCTGTTCCTTTGCTGAATTTCTGGGATCTTGATTATTATATGTCTGGGTTTAGATTTACTTTGGTTATGGCTAGTTGGACTTTTATATACCTCACTTACGTGTATACCAGATCATTTTCCCATGTTTTGGAAGTTTTCTGCTATTATTCTGTAAATAACCTCTTTATTTCATTAGAGTTGACCCCTGCTTCTTCACTGATAACTATCACTCTTAAATTATTTTTCTTTGCATTGTCTTGCAGTTGAGTTGCTATTCCCTGGTTCCTTGTTATTTTTAAGAGATCTTTGCTTTAACAATCACTAGCTGTGATCCTGTCTTCAAGGTCTGAAAATCTATCTTCAATCTCTTTCAAGCTGCTTATCCAACTTTTGATCAACTTTTTAATTTCCCAGATATCTCTTTGAATCTGTTCAATGCATTGTAGTTCCTTTCTGTATTGTTCGTTGAAGGTTTCCATCATTTTCCTCTGCTCCTCTTTTTAATCTATGTCTGCTTTAGATATGCTTAGCAATTCTTTTTTATGTTGGTGATTTATTCTTTTACCTGAGACAATATTTTTGATCTGATTACTTTTACAGTCTCACGAAGTTGTTTCTTTGCTTCAGTTGGTATCCTCTTGGAGATTTCAGGTGTGTGACTTCTACTTTCTTCCATGACTATATCTCCTAGACTTGTTCTGTGTGGGCTGGGGGTCTGAGATTGCCTTTTGCTTCTTCATCTTGACATTCTCTTGGGTTCCTCTCAAGAAGCCAGTTGTGAGGTCCCAGGCACTTTCTACATTGGTTTCCCCTCTGATGCATAGGGGAAAGGGACAGGCACCTGGGTTTCTCTGAACTCAGGTTCCCAGAAAGGGAGTAGAGCATGGGGTGGGCTTCTTCAGACCCGTGCAGTTGCACTGGAGCTTCCCAAATGGTGCATGGTGGTGGGGGTGTTTCTCTCAACCTGTATGTCTACATTGGGAGTCCCCTGATTATGGCAGGCATACTGGGGTGTGTTTGCCTGGTTCTCCCAGTGTGCAATTTCTACCCAAAGGAAACAAGAGTCTGCAATGGTGTCCTGAAGGTGCATGGGACTTAGGTGGCTGCATGTCCCTGCTCTTTCTGGCTGCCCCTGAGAAGTAAGTCTTCTGATGGAGGGATCCAGCAGGTGGAGTAATATCTGCCTGGTTCTTCCTGCCTGCACTGGCTGCCTTCCTATGGTGGGGGCTGGTATGTGGAGGAAGATCTAAGCTATTTATTCTTGTGATTATTATTTCGTTTGTGTGGTGAATTGCATTTACGTATTTGCATATGTTTAGTATTACTTGCAGGCATGGAATTAACTATATCATTGTGTAAGATATTTTTAAGGTGTTGATGAGCTTGTTTTCCAAGTATTCTATAAAATATTTTTGACACTACATCCCTCAGGAATATTAGTCTATTTTTTCTTTTTTATCAGAAACTACCACCAATCTCTTCCACACTTTTCTCATAGAATTTTTCACTTCCTTATTCCTAAAAATATAAATCAAAGGATTAAGCAAAGGAGGCAACGTGTAGTAAAATACTGCCATGATTTTATCAAATGAGAAGGAAGATGGAGTTCATGCACATGGAAGTGTGCAGGAGACAAAAATCGAAATCACAACAGCAACCTGGAATCCACAGGTGGGCAGAGCTTTCTGCCACCCTTCAGAACTGTTTCCTCAAAGAGAACAAGATGACACCTGTCATATAGCTGGTTTCTCTTGATTCACTGAGGCAAAAGTTTTGTGCTAATAATTTTTTGGATAATGTTTCATGTCTATATCTTTTATCCTAAATAATTTCTGTGAATATAGTAATGTGCAATATGCTGATGATTGTTACTTTCTTTTTGGCCAGTTGTGAAATTGTTTTGCTTTGGTTTCTTACTTCCTTTTGTTTTTTTAAAAAGATGACACCATAGGAAACAAGCAACAGGGAGAAGATTGTAATGTACCTGATTCCACTGTTGGTAACAAAAAAAAAAGACCAAAGATGTGTGTGTCAGTGAAGGTATTCTTCTCTAACGGGTGCAGGTCACACATGAAATGGTCAATGATATTGGGGTCACAAAAAGAGTCCTAGAAAGTACAAAGAATTTGTATGACAGAGTGCAAGAAGTCCCCCGTCCACACTAAGCACATCAAAACAAAATAGAGCCTAGTTTTCATGATGAAGGAGTGCTACATTTGGCTTGTAAATGGCCACATAGCAGTCATAATCCATATCTGTGAGGCCAGTTATGTCCACCCCAGCAAAGAAGTGTCTAAAAAAGAGCTATACCATGCAGTCTTCAAGGAGATGGTTTTTCTATCAGAGAGAGAATCAGCAATTACCTCTGGTGTGGTGATGCATTCAGGAAGGATAGGAAAGCCAAGAAGTACATGGGGCATTCCAGCAGAGCAGGGCTGCAGACAATGGTCAACACAATTAGCATGTTGCCCCAGATAGTTACAATGTAGTTAAACAATAATATAAGAAATACTACTTTCTGAACCTTTGGATTCTGTGAAAGTTCCAGGAGGACAAATTCAGTTATGAAGCTCTGATTTTGCATGACTTACAAAGCAAACGTACCTCTTAACTCCTCATCGCCCCAGACTATTATAAAGGTCACATTTGAAAATGTAAAACTGGTGCTCATTACAAAATGTCCTCATTCTCTCACTTTAAATACCATCCTCCCAGTCGGGCATGGTGGTGCACACCTTTAATCCCAGCACTCGGGAGGCTGAGGTAGGAGGAGTGTTGTGAGTTCGAGGCCCGCTTGGGCTACAACGCGATCACAAGGCCGGCCTGAGCTACACAGTGCGACCCTGCCTCAAAAAACCTGGGCTGGGAGTTTGGCTCAGTGACTTAAGCACCTGTCTGATAAGGCACGAGGTTGTGAGTTCAATCCCCGGTGCAGGAAAAAAAAAAAAATCCTCCCGACCAACAAAAGTTTTCACGTAACTCATCCAGGGATTATCCTAGAATTGATGGTATCATTTTCCACTGGTAGACACAGATTTACAGGCTAGTTATATCCTCACATATTTCATATGAACAGCATTTATGTATACATATGTAAGTGTATAAAACTTTTACATATGCATATACATGCATATATTTGTTAAAACAGATGAATGACATATCATGTGGCCTATTATAAGAATTAAAATATGCTTCTTTTATTCCTGCGATTTAGAATCAACAGAAAATTTTAAAATGTGTATCAAATTAGTAAATATACATTTGTGTACAACTAATATCTTCTCTATTGCTTACTTCAAAACATTGTTTCTACTGTATTGTCGAGTTTATTCCAAACCTATGTGTACATGCTGAATACCATATGCCCTTACAAATTATAAGTAAGAACGTAATAGTATACAAGGAATTCCAAAAAGTCATTGAATCAGATATCAGTCATCTTTTATAGTTTAAAGAATTACGGATTCACTAATTATAAATCCAGGGGTTTTCAGTTTAGCCTGGGGTTAAAGGGGGAAACAAAGACAGAAATATGAAAGCCTGAAGGCACCAGCTCTTGTTTCTGATGCTTCACTATCTCCAAAAAACAAACTGAGTGAGAGGTTGAAAGGAAGACGAGGTTCTACAGTAATCTGAAAATCAAAAAACACCCCCAGAAATTTTTCACTGATTTTGCTTTTCTGATGTTTGATTCAATCAAAGAGATCTTGTCATATGTGAGATAGTTGTTTTAAATGATTTAAGACCCTGAGTATTGCTATCACAAAACATGGCTACCCTGTACTCTCCAATGTCAATGCTTACAGACAAACTTTGTAAATTTATTTTATTTGAAAAAATTGGGGGTGTTTTTTTATGTCTAAAATATTTTAATTCTAGAGTGGTTTTGTCCTGAGAACACCATGCAAAAGGAATGTATATGTAAGGTAACTAAAACGAACACACTGCTGAATGTATTTATTATTGAGAAAGAACAATTAATACTGATATGATTAGATCAATTTTACATGTCTATATCTGTTTCTGTAAACAACCATTTTAAAGATAACGATACACAATATTGCAACCGTTGACAAGTTTCTATTATCCTGTTTTGTAAACCTGTAATGTTACTGTTGTGCATTTACTCTAGTCATTTGTTTGTCTGTTTTGTTTTTTGTCTTTGTTATAGATGTCTTTTTTTCTGCTTAAATAAAAAAATAATGAACATACCTATAGTAATGTAAGGTGGTAATATTGTGGGAAACTAAGTGAGTAACCTATAATTCTTATAATAATACCTATAATACCTTTGCAACATTTTGTAAACTGAAAATTCCTCCAAATGGAAAGTAAAATAGAAAAACATTGCTCAATTTCAGCTATCAAAACTTCACCAATGAGACTGTGGGGGAGAGAATAAGAATTCACCAAGAAGCAAGCCATCCCAGCCAACCGGTTCCATGTGTGGACTGTTACTGTGAGGGGCACAGGTAGACCCCAGCCTTTGCCCATGAGTCAGCACCATTCACAAACTGCAGTGCAAAAGAACAGGAGTTCACCAAGAAGCAAGCCTTCCATGCAAACCAGCGCCATGAGCAGACCACCACCACTTGGTGGACAGCCAGATGCCAGCCTCTTCTGGCACATGGGCTGTGAAAGAAGAAGATCCACCCTCCTCCCATAAGCAACTGACTGACTCAGAGAAACAGGCTATGATGATAGCTATTGAGGTGAAATGCAATTTGATGCAGGTGGTGTTTTGGTGTTTCAATGACTTTGCAGGTCTGGGGCCAGTGGTCTGATCATTATTCAGTGGATAATGGCACACAGTGTGACATCTATTGGTGATCTCCTTCTAAAGGGGGTAGCCATTGTTAATTCCCTAATATCTTGTTTTGAAATCCTGTGCATTTTCTTGGGTTTTTTTTTGGGGGGGTGGATTTTATTCTGTTTTGTTTTGTTTGCTTTTGTTATATCCGATGGCATGGGCAGCTATTTCAAAGATAGCAAGATAAATTATGATAGTCATTTTGGATTTACTATTGTCTTATTTTGAAGTCCTTTACTGCATTCATTGTTTTGTTTTTATTGGTTCTATTCTCTTCCATCATGTTCGATTTTTATTATGTCTGAAGGTATCTGCAGCTATTTTGAAGACAACAAAAGGTGTTATGGTAACCATTGTTGATTTCCTATTGTTTTGAAGTCTGTTGTCTTTAAAATAGATGTGTGCCAAAAGGGACTGAGGACTGGCTGTCCACCCACTGGCAGTGGCCCACACGTGGTGCTGGTTTGCAAAGAAGGCTTCTTGCTGAATGCTTGTACTCTCCCCCCACAGCCTGTGAATGGTGCTGGCTCACAGGGAAAGGCTTGGGTCTGGCAGCCACCTGCCAGAAGTGGCCCATGCATGGCGCTGGTTTGCAGGGAAGGCCTGCTTCTTAGTGAATCCTTGTTCTCCCCACCTTGCAGTCCATGAATGGCACTGATTCACGGGAAAAGGCTTGTGTCCCCCCATCAGCAGTGGCCCACGCATGGTGCTGGTTCACAGGGAGAACTTGCTACTTGGTGAATCCTTGTTCTGTTCCCCTGCAATCCATGAATGGTACTGGCTTGTAGGGGGAGGCTTGGGTCTGTCTCCCCACTGGTGCTGGCCCATGCATGGTACTGGTTCACAGGGAATGCATACTTCTTGGTGAATCCTTGTTCTCTCCCCCTGCAGTCCATGAATGGTGCTGACTCACAGGGAAAGGTTTGTGTCTGGCTGTTCCCCCACTGGTGGTGGCTTATACATGGCACTGGTTCACAGCAAGGGCTTGCTTCTTAGTCAATTCTTGTTTTCTCCCACTGCAGTCTGTGAATGGTGCAGACTCTGGAATTTAATCTTAAAGTGACACCTCCTGCATGGCAGCTAGCTTTGGAAAGAAATTTATTGCATTGCTCACTATATTTTGCAGTGATATAACCAGGAGCAGTTTGAGGGAGATCTACTGTTTGACACCAAGCTACTCTGAGTATAAAAAGCACAGAGCAATCACAATTTTGAATCCCCAGGGAAAAGCTGTTGCAGTGACTTATTGGAAGATATTTATAAGGGACTGTCATGGAGACTGGCAGGGTCTGTTGCAAGCCTGCTGAAAAGTTTAAGCCTAGCATGATGGTCAGTTGCACTGCCCTCTGTGGTGAGTAGTGAGACCTGTCCTCTGTGATTTACTGAGATTTCTATGCTTCCACAGTATCCAGAATGAGGCCAACTGATGGACTCCTCAGTTCTTATGGCTGCTGTCTGCTGCACAAGTCCACATTCTCTTTCTACCCTCACACTCTGGCACTTTTCTGGACATGCCTTAGCTTGGACATCAGACTTGTCCCTGGAAGGCCAAGCTGGGGGTCTCTCTGTGTACTGGTTGCACCCAAATATCTCAAAGCTCATTCAAGTTACCAATCTCTGTCTCTCTCTGTGTGTCTCTGTCTCTGTCTCTGTCTGTCTGTGTGTATGTGTGTGTGTGTGTGAGCTCTAGGAGTGAATACAGTCCTCAGCTCCATAGCATACAATTAACCAGATCCACACTGTGGCAATATAGGGCAAGGTTTGGTCTGCAGACAGTCCTAACCTGCTTTTTGGTAGCAGAGAGGAATCACAACTGGTCCCAGCAGCAACTCACTCGCCCTTCCACTGTGAATTTCAGTGTTAGAAAACTCAGAAGAAAGCTTCTCAGATCCAAGCACAATGACTAGGAAGTTTTGGGACTCACTTTTCTTTTCAACATTATGTGTTTCTTTAATATAATCAAATTTTATTTACTTATTTTTTAACTCCTTAATTGGAATTTCAACTATTCTTCCTTTCTCCTTGTTTCTGATTTTCTTTTCAGTTTTATCTTTCTTTTATCCTTTTCCTGCCTGTCTCTAAAGCTATTTAATTGCATAATTTTGTTTTTATTATTGTATCTTTATAACTCAATCTGTATCATTTTGGGTACCTTCTTTTCAAAAGTTGTGGTGATATATTTGTTGATTTTAATTGGCTCTTAGCAAATTTATGTACTTATTTTTCTTATTTTGTTACCATGTGTTTTTCCACTCTCTGAGTTGTACTAACGATCAACCCTGCAAGAGAAAGTTGTCAACTAACAAGAACCTCACATGTAAGTAGAAGAGAGATAGACCTCAGAAGGTGAACAAATATCATCATAGAAACAAAACGAATACATAAAAATGCAACATGATGCCATTAAAATTCCCTAAATCTTCATCAATTAAATATAATGTTACTGAATTGGATGAAATGTCAAAGAATTGAAAAGATTGTTGTTAAAGTGTTGAACAAGTTCAGAGACTATGAATAAATAAGTGAATAAGTTAAACAAAACTAAAAGATATTAAAGAATATTTCAGTATAAATATGAAGATTTTGAACAAGAACCAAACAGATATGTTGGAAATGAAGTGCTCAAAAAGTTCAATGAAAAATTCAGTTGAGAACTTTATGAATTCTTTATATCCAAAGGAAGAAACAGTATCAAGACTTGAAGAAAAATACTGATGCTCTCTTTCACAAAGAGATAAAGAAGGAATAATAAATTATTAAGAGAAACTACAGTGCTTGTAGAATAAAATGAAGAGAAAACTGAATAATGGATCAGATGAAGGAGCGAACATACAGATTGAAATCACAGAAAACATATTAGATGAAAGAAGAGGAGAAATTTTCCCAAATGTTGACAAAGATATGGACATAGAGGTGCAGGAGACATGACTATAAAAAGCTCCTCCCATCATGTTATACTTAAAATATCAAGTACACTGAACAAGGAAAGACTATTGAAAGTTTCAAGAAAGAAGCACAAAGTAGTTTTTAAGATAAACCTATCAGAATAGCAGCAGATTTTTTTTCAGAAAAAAACTCCAGAGGACTAGTGACCCTGAAAGAAAATACGTGGCAACCTAGAATACTACAGTCAGCAAAACTTTCATTAAGAATCAAAAGAGCACTAGTGACATTCCAACATGAGCAAAATTTAAAGAAATTTATGACCAAGAAAGCAATGTAGAAGACAACTGAAGCTATCCTAAAACCAGAAGAGGGAAAGTAGTTAAGAATAAAAGAATGCAAAGAGAAACAACATTAAGAAAACAACCTAAAAAGTGGAAAAGAACTTGCCAGGAATCAGTACATACCTCTGTATAATAATCTGGATTTTAAATGGATTAAATTCTCAAATTTAAAGACAGAGACTGCCATATTACATTTAAAAACAAGACCCAAGTTTTTGCTGCTTTCATGAAACACACCTCATCAGCAAAGACAGTCATAGACTTAAGATGACAGGGTGAAAAGTGTTATTCCACGAAAATGAAACCTGAATGCAAGAAGAGGTAACTATGCTTGTATCTGATATAGCAGATGTCAAAGCAAAATTACAAGAAACAAAAACAGGCACTACATATTTGTAAAGAGAACAATCCATCAAGACATTATAAAAATATGTGTGCATTAAATATCAGTGTGCCTAATTTCATAAAACAAGTACTACTAGACTAATGGGACAAAAACTTAAATCTAGTAATACTGTGTGACTTCAACACTTCACTATACATAACACATAGGTCATCCAAATCAAAAACAATTCCAGAAAGAAACACTGAACTGTACCATAGATAAAGCTGATTTAATAAATGCCTAATCACATTATTTACATTCTTTTTGAAAGCTCACTGAACTTTTAAAAAATAGACTATATTTTAGGCCATGAAACAAATGAAGAGTCAGTCTTCACAATGAGGGAAATAGCTGTCAGCTACTCTTTGGACAAATGATTAATATCTTGAATATATAAAGAACTCAAAAGAGTGAGTACCAAAACAACAAATAATTCAATAAAAATGGAAAAAACTGAATGAAAAGTTGTTAAATCATATGAAACAAGATTCAACAACTTTAGGTCTAAAGGAAATAGAAATTACAAGTATATTGAGATTCCATCCCACATAGTCAGAATGGCTATCACCACAAATACAGGAAACAGTCAGAGCTGGTGTATGTAGGGAGTGTGAAGAACCATCTGCAGAAGTTGGTAGGAATGCAAATTAGTACAGTCACTGTGGAAATCAGTATGGAGTTTTGTTAAGAAACTAAACAGAATTGCCTTAAGTCTGAACTATAAACTCTGGTGTGTAGCTGAGGCAACGGAAGTCAGCACAACATGAAGATTCCTACATGTCCCTGTGTGTTGGGGCACAATTGGTAACAGCCAGTATGCAGAATCAGCCTAGATGGCCACCAGTGTATAAATGGATGAGTATAACATGATGTAGATGCAGGATGGTGTATTACTGAACCACAAAAAAGAATATTTCTGTGTGTATTTCTGTGTTTGTGTGCGTGTGTGTGTGTGTGTCTACCAGGAATCAAACTCAGGACCTTGCACCTGCCAAGCAGGTGTTGGTGCTAGTTTATACCCTCGACCCTCTCTTTGTATATTTTTACATCAAATGCTCTCTTTTTGGAAAGGGTACTTGGTGCCCTCAACTCAAAACTATACATATTTTCCTTATGATTTTGTGAGTGGATTTATTATCATAGAACTAAGACTTATTATGAAAGAATTTACATTCCATTAAACACAGTTCAGTTCCTGGAGATGATGGAAAATGAAAACATCTTTCATTAACTCAAGAGAAGAAAAACAAAGAAAAAACGCAGCTTCTGATAGTACTAATTTGGGGACAGAACACTATGTGTACACTTGAGAAAATAAAACCATGGAAAGTTATGGATATTCATGCTGGTGGAAAATTTTGAATCTCTGGGGAGAACTGGGAAGCAAATCTAGAGGTTTATGACCTTTCAGGAGCACTACTTTCAGCTGAAAAATGAGAAGGAAACTTTGGCTTCTTCATCTACCTTTTTTTTTGTGAGATAATACTGTCAACAGCACTTCATAAGCACTAGGAAAATTCTCTAATTTCACTGCCAAAGATTCTCTTCATTTGTTTCTTAGATGGAGAAGAAAAGTTGGAAACCTTGCATTCTGGACACTTTTCTTAGCATATAATAGTACATGGCATTACCAGAATGTTCAAGGAATGACACACGGTGAGATTTATGATTCACAAATTCACTCTTGTTCACCCTTAGAGATGTCAAATTTGATGAAGTATTTAAAGGAGTGCTGTTTTGTTCTGACTGCCAAATGTAATGCAATTCATGACTCTTATCTGCAACCGTGTACACTTCATCTAATTGCATAACATTCATGTTTATTGAGTGCTGCAATGTTAATAAGGTTGCAGAATGTGGAAGGAAATAATAGTTGACACATAATAAAATTTTAAGTGAACAGCAGCTGTTCTAACAAAGAGCTTTTTTTTTCTGGGGAATATTTAGGCATATGTATTAATTTAAGCTTAAAGAGATCAGACCCATTTTTCATCTTCAAGGAAAATCCAAATAAACTAAAAATGTAGCAAATACATATATTTTTGTGTATGAAGGGGAGACTTTACAGTTTATTTAATCTCCCATTGAATGAATTTGGAATATTCCTACAGATATATAGATCTTCATTTATATGACTCACTGAATTTTTTCACTTTATATTTTAATATGCACATAATGATTTAATCCATTAATGGGATACAGTGTGATATTTTCATATGTGTATACAGTGTATAACGATCAAATCAAGGTAGTTGATCTATCCATCACCTCAAGCACTTACTTATTTGTGTTGGAAAAATTTCAAATAATCTGCTCTGAATTTTAAAATATACAGTTAATCATTTTCAGCACTTACTACTACAGTAATGTAGTATATTACAAGTCATTCTTTTTAGCCAACTGCACTCCTGAACAAAGTAAATATCCTCTTTTAATCCCTCGTGCAACTTTTCCAGGCTCTGGTAAACATGATTCTACTCTCTTCTCTGAGAGCAACATATTTTACTTCCACTTAGAACACATGGTGTCTATTTATCTGTGCTTAACTTATTTCAGCAAGTTGTTTTTCTAGCCATAGTTTCACTTATCAATTATTCTCTAACATTTGCACTACTGCAGATAACAAAATTGCATTTTCTGAACCTGTGGTGTAGTAGCATGATGCACTTATTTCCTGAAGTTCTGGTTACAGAGTTATTGATCAAGTATATATAATTTTCTATTTCCACAACAATACACGAATAAAAGACCTATTAGAAAATTTCAAGGCACAAAAGAGTGACTCAGGTCACAGAATAGAGACTCCTAATCATAATTATGTATCCTCAATTTCTCCTAGATGCATTACATTTTATAAATAGCCTCAGATTCCTGCCTCAGAATAGTTCAGGAGGATTGAAGTATCTTTGTCTCTTAAAATGAGCTAAATTTTGAGGATAGCATGAAAGACAAGAAGACTGAAGCATGCATCAAGTAGGACAACAGTAGCAAAAAAGAGAAGGGTTTTCTCAAATTTCATATTTTATAATTTTCTATCTACCAATCTATGTATAAAACTCAGCAGAGTGACTTGGAATGGTGAAAAATGATTTGAAATCTGAGCAGAAAATATTTCCAGATTGTCAGGAAAAAGAGAATGCTACATGAATATTAAAGAAATAATAAATTTTATTGCTGCATAATAATATCAGGTGGAAATTATGGTGTATTTAAGAAAACTGTGTTAAGGGTACTCAAAAGAAGGATTTTTTTCATTTTTATTTATGATAATTTATTTAGAAAAATAGATACAAATGTGAATAGTAGGCACAAATGAATATATCTTGCTGCTGAAATATAGTTATAAAGCAATACCTAAAATGCAAACTTTGCTGGTCTTTTTTTAGGTTCAAATATATATGTGTGTGTGTGTGTGTGTGTGTGTGTGTGTGTGTATAATTTTTAAAGTTGCACAGAAAATCTGTTTCATATCTTTCTGTCCATCCTTCAGATGTTCCTTATGCCTGTCACCCTGGTGGCCATTGCCACGGTCAGTTTCACAAACCCCCGACCCATTTGCAAATGCAGTTGAATGTAGTGTGGAGGGGAAAAGAGAGGCTGTCAGATGTTTATTTGGCTGACTCTCTTGTGTAGTTTGGATGAAGGGGTGCCTTTAACTAAGTCTGCTGCTCTTTGGGGTGCATCTTCACAAGACTTACAGGCCTCTCCTATTCCCATGATCTCCTTCTCCACATTCAGTCTCAGGCAAGGTAATGACTAAGCCTCCTGCTGTTACTAACCCTGAGGACTTCCTTCTAACCTCATTAGTTTCTTTTAGCTCTAAGATGTTTATTCGAGAAGCAATCACAATCACACTCTAAATTTTCATTTCATTTCTTTAATATTTCCTGTCAAGACTCCAAGAATGCAGAACATTTATATTTTTCCTTGGTAAACAAACAAATAAATTATAAAGAGGCTTTTGTTTTCATATATGTATTTTATTTAATACTCAATTCTTTTGAGGCATATCTGGTAAATAAATTTTGTAATTATTATGAAAGATAATACAATATAATGTCAAAAGCCTTTTCTTAATGCAGGCATGTTGGTGCAAGCCTGTAACTTCAGTGATCTGGGAGGCTGAGGCAATGGGATAGTCACTTCAGGTTCAACTTGCACAATTTAGTGACTTGACCAGATCATATTTAAAAGTAACCATATCTATATATATATATATATATATATATATATATATATATATATAAATGTTACATATATGACAGGAAACATGGCTCAGTAAGAAGGCCTCCAGTGCTATCAATAATATTTTTGGAAAAGTCTTTCTTGTGAAGGACTGGAGTATAACATAAAGATGACTACAAGATGTGGTCAATATATACATTGAATATTCAAATTTTATAACCATATTACAATACATGTCACTTTGCCATTAATCCCCTCAAAATATTTCTTCAACTACAAACACACTTATGCCATTGCTCTTTCCACTTTCTGAAGGCATTCTTGAAGTCTTCTTTTGGGAGTATCTTTATAAGTTTCAATAAAAAACTGAAGTGTGCTGCCTGAGTGCCATCCAATGAAAAAGCAGCCATATAAAACTAACAGTGTGTTCTAATCCATCTAATTTAATGAGTCTGGCACTAAGAGACTTCCAGCTCCACTACAAAGTCAAAACAAGGGTGCAACAACAATAATTGTATCATAAATAATTTGTATCAGTATATTGAGGCAGCCCCAGCTGTGTTCCTAGACATTCAAGAAAAGTGACTTCTGGAACTGAATTGAAAGAGCCCAGAACAATGGAATGAATGTATTCTAAACTGGGTGTGTGGGGTGGACTTTGAGAGGGATTAATAGCAATGTGTCTTTAAATGTGTATTTTTTTTTTTTTTTTTGGAAATGGAAGCATTCACCATATTTGTAGATCACTGGTAGATCAAGGTTCTTTCAGTATGTACGTATTCTGGGGCAATTTGTTTAGAGTTAAGGAAATCATGGAGTCTACAAAGCCTGTGCATTTCACCATGCTGAAGCTATTTCACAAATATTTTAAACTGTAGAAAACAAATAATACTGTAAATAATTATGTCTCACAAAATTACAAATGTTGTCTGGTGGAAGAGTTATTGATTTTCCTGAGCATAGCATAGAAACCATTTGAATTAATTCGTAAGCTCATTAGAAATCCCGAACTGAACAAAATAAATGTGGTGCATTGTGTTCTACTTTGGACACAACACAGTATTGTACACTTCTGTGACTATCTAGTGAGATGAATAAAATGTTCGTCATGCATTCAATAGACCTCAAAGGGGAAAGAGGAAAGGGTCCTGACATCTGCCATTCGAAGCACTGTGTGACCGAGCTGTGCGGTCAAGCGGTTAAGTGCACCCATTGGGTGCTGTACGACTTCACGGAATTCCCTTGGAAATTCCGAGGAAGCAGAGTCGTGTGGGCTAGGATCCCGATTGAAATTTCCCCAAATAGAGCTCAAGGAAAGCGTCATGTCATCTGCTGGGGCTGGGCTCGCTCAACAGGGACACCCGCTGCAAGTCCCAGCTCGGTCCAACCAGTTCAGCTTCAGGGCGGCTCCCACAAGCCACACCTTCCAGACAACAGCAGGTGTTTTCCCAAGCCAATAGCTGAGCTCCGGGAGGGCAGTCTTACCTTTCCCGCTTCTCACTTGCCTCTCCAACACAGGTGGGGCAAAAGCAGTCTGTGGAATCTCCTTCAATCCACCAAAAGGATGGATCCAAACAAAGGCGCCCCAGTCGCCGAGTGAGCGCTCAAGGCTTGGGACCTACTTATGCCTTTGGTTCCCACCCACCTTCCCACAGGGCACGTGCCCGGAAGTCCCACCCCCTGGGCAACATACGACCCACTGGGGGCTCCAGCTACTTCCCCTTGCCCTCGTCCAATCACTCACGGACGGCTCTCTTTTCACACGTTGGCTTCCTTCCTGTCTTCCTCGCCTCCTTCCTTGACATCCTCTGTCCTGGGGCTGTATCCAAAGGCCCTTGGGGTCAGCTGTGCCCCCGAGGGAGGCCGTGTGGCGAAAGGTTCATGTGGGGCCAGGCAGGCTTTCCTTCAGCTGCTGAAGGGGTGGGGCTGCGCTCACCTCGCAATCTTCCTGCCTGCCCCTGCTTCCCAGATTTCTGGGACGAAAGGCGGTAGCCTAAAGGCCCAGCCTAGAGAGCCTGTTGCTCTCCATGCTCCACTTTGCTTCACGGATTCCCTAGGCAAATGGATTTTCCCTTCCTTGGAGCGACTGGCAAAGAAACAACGAGGCTTAGTATTCAGGACGTTCACGCCCACCTCAAGTGCCAATGGGGCCTTTGGCGTTTTCGGTGGGGCGTGTCTCCTCTTGTGATGCGTGTAGGCTAGGGCTGTCACCCTAGGCCCCTCTGGCAAAGTAACTAGTTTGGAGTAACGATGGATGACTGGGTGACAGAGCAAAGCCCCATCTAATCCCCAGCCACTCCCTACCCACTGGGTAGCTTGCCAGTCACATGTCACACAATGAACATTGGCTCAGGGACACGGAATCCATCAAATGGAGTGCCAGGATCTTATAGGGCCTAGGAAGACGGCAACCATCTACGTTGTGCTGACATGACACAAGCAGAAGAACCCAAGACAAGAATCTCGCCAAATAACATGTCTGCAATGGATACAAGGTTCCATTTTCACTGGTGGATTCACAACTGGTGCATTTCCGTGTGTGTGTTCGTGTGTGTGCTCCCGTGCATGTGTGTATCAGTGTGTGTGATTCTGTCAGGGTGTGCTTCAGTGTCTGTGTGTATTGTCTGTGTGTCTGTGTGTGTGTCTGTATGTGTGTGGGGGGGCTGGGGGTGTGAAGATTTTGAGACCTGACCAAGTGCTGGACCGTGCTGAAATCCCACTGCAGAACACCGAGGAAGAGCCACAGGACACTTCTGATGATTTCTTGGGATCCTGGGTCTTTGTACATCGTCCCAGTGGGTCAGAGTTTCCTTCTGCCCTGCATAAGCTTGCCAGAGCCATCGAGGCCACCTGTGGCTGTCTCTATCATTGAAACCAGCCCAGCACGCTTGTCCTGAGGCGCAGTGCCCGGTTCACAGTACTGTGACCCAGGCATGGCCTGGTCATTGAAGAAGAGAGGGAAAGTCTCTCTGACAGCCGCAAGGGCGTACTTGTCATGGAATTTCCTTGGAAACACCTAGGAAGCAGAGTCGTGCGGGATAGGACACCCATTGTGATTTCCCCACAATAGAGCTCAAGGGAAGGGTCCTGTCGTCTGCCACGACCCTCAACCTCTCAGCCCATGTGCGTTCCTCCCTTGTGAGTGCAAGCTGGTAAGGTGGCCACACTTCTGCCATTCTTTAGTTAAACTGTTGCTAGTGCACTGGCACACTGCCACTGCCAGGAGGAAGTGTTGTGAGATGGAGTCACTCCCGGTGACCCAGGCGGGTCCCTAATCGGTGGTTTGAAGAAATCCTCCCAAGTCAGTCTCCCGACTAAGTGGGTCTAGATGGTCATGCCATCGTCTCCCAGCTGGCACATCCCCCGTTCCCGTGTGTGAACCCTCTCCCCACCCGGATGCTTGTCCCTGCCCCCACAGTGACATCCTGCCCAGCCACAGACTCTTCTATGCCGGTCTTTTAAGGGAAGGGCTGCGGGTCTGTGTCTGGGCAGGGATTGTGAACTTGGAGGTGGGAAAGAGACCTGTGGGACTTGGAGGACTGCTTTCCTCCTAGAAACGCGACCTGGGGAGCCTGATGGAAAACTTGCAACAGTCGGTAGCTGGTGGAGATGAATTAGTCATCAAGAATGGAAGCAAGCACAGAGTCAAATGACGGGGAAGCCGGTAGCCACGCGACCAACCCACAGTGGAAAAGTGCAGGATTGGGAGCAGCCACCCGGGCTGGGTCTGTTGATGAAGGAAGGCCCTAGGGTTGAATGTCCCCCAGGAGAACCCCAAGTCGGGAGTCCATGTTTCCGGCATGGGAGAGTTTCTCTGCACATTCCCAGGGGCGAGTCAGGCCCTGAGTTCATCTTCGGGAGCAGATTTTCTTGTAATGTCGGATGGTCTTGGCCATCAGAGGGGCGACCGTCTTGGTTGCGGGCTTCCTGCTGTCGAGCGCTGGAAACATGGTGCCTCTGGCAGGGCCGAGCCTGGCAGGGGCTTGTGTCTGGACGGCAGCGGGATTCACGCAGCCTCCTCTGCTGTGCCTGCCGCTGCTGGACAGGCTGCTTTGGGTTCCCGTGGTGTGCTCGGCACCTGGGACGATGGCTTCAGGCAAGACTGTTGCTCCTGCTGCCGCAGGTGCTGCTGCTGCTGCTCCTACTGCTCCAGCTGCCGGCGCTGCCGTGGCCGCTCCTGTTGCTGATTCTTTTGCTCTTTCTACTCCTCCTGCCCTTCCTCCGCCTCCTCTGTCTCCTCTTCCTCCCTCCCTTCCCGTTCCTCCTCCCCCTCTTTCTCCTTCTCCTCCTCCGCTTCTTTGTGCTTGTCCTCCAAGGGCAACGTTCTCCTTCTGCCTCGGTGCCGGCGCGGTGCTCATCGGCATCAGCCTGCCCTGTCGGGCTTCGGGCGCCTGGGCCCTGGCCAAGCGGATCCTGTTGGTCACGTCTTGGAGTCGCCGTGCTCGGGCATCCTCAAGTCGCAGGTACATGTCCCGCCAGGACTCCTGCCCCTCGGGCTCTTGGTCCTTAAAGTCTCTGTGACAATGAATTTTCCAGAAATGATCTGTCTTTTCAGCTAAGCCTGGATTGCACGTCTCTATGCGCTGGAGCTGGTGAGGCGGGCACTTCTCCAAGACGGGTTGCAGGACGCAGTCGGGGATGAAGCTCACGTCGTAGATGGCGTCCAGGTTGTTGGAGAGAACCTGGCGGAAGCGGCGGTAGAATGCCATCTTGTGCGGGAGCCACGCAGGGGCCGAGCCCGCATAGACCGGCGTCTTGGAGTGGCTTCTGTGTGTGCTCCAGCTGGCTTCCCGGTCCGCTCCCTGAGGTCCCCACAGAGGCTCTCCCGGAGCCAAGCTGGGTGTGCCGTGTGAGCCCCGGGGGTAGTTTTGGGCGGGGTCGTGTCCAGACGCTGGGTCGACCGGGACCACTAGGGAACCATAGTAGTGCTCGCACAGCGGCGGCGGCGCCCCAGAGCCCGGGCCAGAGGCGTCCAGGTGGCCGTGGTGGGAAGAAGCTTCCCAGGGTGGGGAAGCGGGCACCGCTGATCTGGGGCACTTCTCCCGACGGGCTGTGCTGTGGCGGCGGTCGGGAGAGCTCTCAGGAGGTCTGGGGAGCTGAGGCCGCCCCGCGTGTCCCACCCCAGGGCTGCCCGCCGGGCTCCCCGGGTCTGCGCCGTGGCGCGGGAGGCCCCAGGCTTTCCGCCACCCCGGCGCAACAACTTCCCCAACAAGGCCTTCTGCCTCTCTGCTCGCCTCAAAGTCCTGATGGCTCTGCCTCTGCTTGGCCCGGGAAACAGCCAAGCTCTTCCACTGGGCCGCCAAGGCCCTGGCCAACGTGCCAACCTGCTCGTGTTTCCTCAAGCTCTTGACTGTCTTTCGGACCCCAGTGCGCTCGAGGACTTCCGCAGTCATGGGCAGTGCGGAGAGTTTCTTTAAGTATTTGCGAAGCCTGCGGGGGTCGCGGGTGGCCAGCAGGCGCCCCTGCAGCTTGTGCACTTCTCGAGGCACGCGCTCCAACATGGCCGTGGCCATCTCAGTGCCGCCCAGGTCTCCTGGCGCACCCCGCTGGCTGCCTCCCTGAAGCTGCGCTGGCTGCTGAGCCTCCTCTGGCCACAGCTGGGCCCTCTGGGCCAGCTGGGGCTGGGCTCGCTCAACACGGACCCCCGCTGCAAGTCACAGCTCGGTCCAACCCGTGCAGCTTCAGGGCGGGTCACACAACCCACACCTTCCAGACAACAGCAGCTGTTTTCCCAAGCAAATAGCTGTGCTCCGGCAGGGCAGTCTTACCTTTCCCGCTTCTCACTTGCCTCTCCAACACAGGTGGGGCAAAAGCGGCCCGTGGAATCTCCTTCAATCCACCAGAAGGATGGATCCAAGCAAAGGAGCCCGAGTCGCTGAGTGAGCGCGCAAGGCTTGGGAACTACTTATGCCTTTGGTTCCCGCCCCACCCACGCACAGCGCACCTGCCCGGAAGTCCCACCCCCTGGGCAGCACACGACCTACTGGGGGCTCCTCCTACTTCCCCTTGCCCTCATCCAATCAGTCATGGGCGGCTCTCTTCTCACCCATTGGCTTCCTTCCTGTCTTCCTCGCCTCCTTCCTTGACACCCTCTGTCCTGGGGCTGTATCCAAAGGCCCTTGGGGTCAGCTGTGCCCCCGCGGGAGGCCGTGTGGCGAAAGGTTCATGTGGGGCCAGGCAGGTTCTCCTTCAGCTGCTGAAGGGGTGGGGCTGCGCTCACCTCGCAATCTTCCTGCCCCTGCGTCCCGGATTTCTGGGACGCGAGGCGGGAGCCTAAAGGCCCAGCCTGGAGAGCCTGCTGCTCTCGAGCCTCCACCTTGCTTCACGGACTCCCTAGGCAAATGCATGTTCCCTTCCTTGGAGCGTCTTGCAAAGAAACCACGAGGCTTAGTATTCAAGACGTTCACGCCCACCTCAAGTGCCAATGGGGCCTTTGGTGTTTTCGGTGGGCCGTGTCTCCTCTTGTGATGCGTGTAGGCTAGGGATGTCACCCTAGCCCCCTCTGGCAAAGTAACTAGTTTGGAGTAAGGATGGACGACTGGGTGACAGAGCAAAGCAAGTCGCATCTTCCCACGATCCAGACAAACGTGGATGCTTTTCAAGGGGTGTAGCCGTAGAACTTGGGGTAGCCCGCTCTCCTCGTGGCTCTAAACTTGTATGCTGGGGCATATGGGAAGCCATGCACATGAAAGCACAGAAGGTGAGTATCTTTCTCTGTCTGACTGGCGCTGTCACCAGAATCTAAGGCTCGATCGCGCTCGTGATCTGGGCCGTGGAACCCCTTACAGCTCTTGGAGTGTGCCACTGCGTGGCCCCATCTAATCCCCAGCCACTCACTACCCTTTCGGAGTCCCAGTGTTCCTGGCCTCAGGTTTTCATCTTGACTGCTCTTCACGGTATCAAATTATTTATTTTGCCAACTCAGTTAACAACACATAAAACCCAAATTGTAAATTGTATCCTCCTTCTTTAAGGTCATACTTCAACAAAGGTTTTAAAAACACTGTCTCTCATCCTAACTTATTTAGGCATGGAAAACTTGATTCAAAAAGCACTTGGGAATTTTAAATGGGTCATCTCTTCAAGATCATCTGAGAATCTCTTATCCCCTTTCTCAGTAGTATTTAGAATTATCAATTTATTTGTTTTGCCAAGTCAGTTAACAAAACAGTACACTCCCAGCTCGAACAATGTTTCTAATCTCCTGTAAATTCGCTGTTAAATAAGAATATATATTGATTATGCTCTGTTGTAGTCTACTATCATATTAACTACAACATGACTCTATGATATATGTGCATGATTTCAATTTCACAGATAGAAAAGCTATAGCAGATAATTATTTGCTTCCTGTACTCAGGATAGCATCACTAGTAAGTTATAGGAATATAATTCAAAATATTCCCTTTCCTAGACAGGCAGAATTAATACCATTAAAATGACAATTTTACCAAAGCATAATGCAACCCAATTTAAAAACCAACAGCATTCTTTGAAACTAGCAAACGACAACAAAATACTACTAAACTTTTTAACGAACCAAAAAGAATACAGAAGAGCCTAAGCAATACTTCGCAAAAAATAGAAAGTGGAAAGGCATCTTAATTCTTGATTTCAAGTTATATTATGAAACTGTAGTAACAAAACCATCATGGTACTGGTAGAAGAATAGATCTGTAGAGAAATGAAATGGGACAAAGGATGTAAAAAACAGCCCCATGCAATTTCACCCATTAGATTTTTAAAACTTTTTAATACACATTTCCAGTGCTTGCAGTTTACAGTCACCTTGAGGAGTGCATACATGTGCCTATAGCTTGTTCTTTATTTAAATTCCCTTCCCCTCTTCTCCCAACTCCCTCTTTCTTCTAATTCTCCTATCTGTATTTTAATTCTAGTTGGTATGATTAAGCTTAGCTCATGTCATTACATCAAATATGCACATTCAGTAAGCTTGTTTTATTTTTGATAAAGGGGACAAAAGCATACACTGGGAAAAAGTAACTTCTGCCACAAATGATGCTCGAAAAACTGGTTATCCACATTTGGGGGATTTAAACAAAATCCATGTCTCTCACCTTCAACCAAAATCAAATCGAAATGGGTCAAAGACTTAGATATTATCACTTTGAATCAGCTGGAAGATAATATAGAAGACCTGCTGGAAGATAACATAGAAGAGAAACTGGAAAACAAAATCACAGGCAAAAACTTCATAAATAAAGTTTCAATAGTACAGGAAATAATATCAAGAATTAATGAATGGAATTATATGAAATTAAAGGAAACAATCAACAAAGTGATGAGATAAGCAACAGAACAGAGAAAATGTCAAATAAAACTAATATTTTATCTACCTTGTACTGATACAACAGTATCTAGGAACAAATCACTCCAGACTCAGTCATTTAAAATTTAATGTTCCTAGTTGCAGTAGGCTGCAATATGCTTAAGCCAGAAAGGACAAAAACAAAATGAAGAAAACACTGTTGAAGCTGAAGGGGAAAACAAGTTAGTGTTGAGGAAGGGTCTTTTTTTCAATATTATTGAGTGTAGAGAGACAGAAAACAGATAAGCTTGATGAACAGCATTATCTAAGAAAGTTTCTGGGCAGAAACATATCCCAGCTAACTGCTTCTAGTACAATTCAGGAAAAACTAAGACTTGCTAGAGAAAAATGTAAAGCAGTACACAACCAAGACTTATTTGATTTTAAAAATAAAACTGTTTCTCGTGTGTCGCCTGTCTAGGTAACTCTGCTAAAATGAAGAAACATTTATTTCTGGAGGAATAAACCTGAGGGCACTGTAGGAAAACTATGTTCAAAGATCAAAAGAAAACTGTGACTGCAGAGTACTTTGATAACATCATAGAAATATTTAAGGTGGTTTTTCTTTAACAGACACATGTTTCTCCTGGTTGTTGGGGGCAGGTCTGCCAGATTCTCACCCTAAACAATACGGATTCTTCAAATGTTGGCTGTTTGTTGTTTCACAGCACTAGTGTGGGGCTTTTATGCGGGGTGGGGGGGACCTAACTTGATGATATTTGTAGAAATCACTCAACTCATCACATTAACTCCAATTATCTTTGTAGGAAATTCAAAAAAATTTTACAGGACTTACAGCAGTTTAGACAAAAATGAAATGTAAAAAAAAGTTGGACCTCCATTTGGTAACCAGACTTCCATTTTGTTCTGTATGTATGAACTCTTTTTGACCTGGTTTATTCTCTGTACATCTAGCTGATGTATGCAACCAACCTATCCTTGTTCCTACAGTCTTTACATCCTGCTTGGCAAAATATTTGGTCTGTTACCCAGAAACAGCTGTCCAATCTAATGATGAAGTAGTAACTGTTACCCAGGACTGCCCCTTACCCTAACCCTTAAAACCCTCAAACCTTTTTCCCTCAGGGTTGACATCTCCAACCATAGTGATGGGGTGTCATTCACAGGCTAATAAAGCTTGTTTGCCTTGTTCTTGGTCTCTGAGGGCAATTCTATGCACTTTACATGACATTTGGAGACTCATGGACTGCCCTCTGTCAGGGGATGCAGTTGCCCAGACTCTAAACCAGTGACCCATAGTGAACATAAAGTGTCCCAGCTGATTTAAGTCCACTCCCTGGGTCGCTGTGAGGAAAAGGGCAGCCACCGTCCGAGAGGGAAGACAAGAGAGGTTCAACTGACTTGAGTAAGAGTTTGATTTTATTTTGGTTCATTCTGCGATTTTTGTTCCAGGATTTACAAAACCCTTAGAAAGCAGGCCCTGGTCTATGGATGCAGTGATTATTCTTTACAATCACAGATCAGTGTTGGAAGGAGGTTACACTTTGGTTGTCACTCCATTTGATTCATAAACTATTGCTGGTCAGTTTAGTATGAATTTCCTGGGTTCTGGTTCTACTGTGTGATTTTGTCGAAAAGTTACTATGTCTGCATTTCTGTTGTCACTATATCTTCTGTATTCCCATATTCGCACAACTTTAGTCTCCCTGGAATCCATAATTGTTGCCTTCACTGTTATGAGCATCAGATACCTGCTTGACCACCTTGGACCCTTCTTTTTATCCATGAGACTGAACATCTCGATGGAGACGAAATGGCCCAGGCAATTTCTGAGACAGCAGCTTTCCCCAACATCCTGAGCCTGGGACTTCTTTTGGACTTATGGTAGCATACTTTTGGGACTGTTTTGCAAGAACTGTTGTGTCATCTTGAGAAGTCCAGAAACTTAAGTAACACAGCAGCTTTACATGCTGGGGTGTAGAGGACCAGCTGTTACCACTCTAAAATGTTGTTCATTGTGTGAATTTCAGAAGGTCAAAAGAATAATTAATTGATTCAGCAAGGGGCCAGTGTCTCTAATTTGTAAACGTTCTCAGCCTGTGTAAGAGGAGGGCATGCAGATGGTATGAGTGCTATACCCACCTGAGGCGTGAACTGCTTACTCTATAGGGAAGGAAAAGGGGTTTGCTCTCTCCCCTTTTGCTCTTGTTGCATTGCTATCTTCTGTTGCATTGAAGTATTGCCCCTGTACCATAACACCCTGCCTTGGAGCCAGCTGGTTATAGACTGAAACCTCCACCAATTGTGAGCTAAATAAACCTTTCCTTCCATAATTTTGTGTGCCTGGTACGGGACCCAGCAATGAGCGAAAAGTAACCAAGACAGAATTTGGTACCAGAGAAGTAGGATCATTGCTGTGGCTGTACCTGATCATGTGGTTAAAGAGCCTTTAGGAATGGCTTGTGAGAAGAGTTTGGAAAGGTTAGGAGATGTTGCCTGCAAGAATAGAACTGAAATACCTTATGTTGTTCTGCATAGGAGATTCTGGTCAGAGCATAAGAAAACAGAAGGCTGATTGAAATTCTTCTGGTAAAGACCAGACTTGGAAGGTTTCTGTTGGAAAGAAGGACTACACTGGTTTTTGGACTCCAGATGATGGATATTGTGACTTGGCAAAAAGTTAATCTGCATTTTACTCATTTCCAGAGACTTTGACTCAGACTAAGATTAAGCATGGTGAACTAATGAATCTGGCAAAAGAAATTACAAAACAGTCTAATGTTTAGGTGGCAGCAAAGCTATTGTTAAGGATTTTAGCCAGATCTGTGCTGAGAAACAAGAACAAAGAGCCCAACAGGAATATTTAACATATTGTGAATTTGAACAGAAAAGAAGCTCCAATAAAGCTGTGGACTGCAAAGATAGAGCTGAGGAAATCTCAATTGCTGATTAGGGACAGGACCATAGAACAGATGGCCTGAAAGCATCACAAAAACCACAAGGCTTGAAACTTTGAAGCCTCAAAACTGAAGAAGTGAAAGATTTTGCTTTGGGGAGAAATCCACAGAGTACCATGTTCCAGAATGATGGTAGCATAGAAAATTAGTTACTCAATTGTATTTGGAGTGCCCAGTGATCCAGGCACTTAATCCCTACAGCCAAGAGAGGAAATCCTGGTTACTTTTCCAAATGGCAGCCGACCTCGACATCCACGTGGTGCTGGTTTTAGTTGCACACAGATTAAAGAGCTCTGAGGTTAGAAAGACTTCCACCCTGATTTCAGAAGATCTGGGAGGCCAGGCAGTGTACACCTGAGAGAACAATGTGTGAAACTGTGAGTGAGAAGCCAAACGTGCTATGGAGAACTCAGAAGTTTGGAAATGCTGGAAAGATGAATTATTTAAGGAAAGATGCAAGGAGAAAGCAAAATGGGCCAATAGAGAATCTGTGGGGCCTATAACCACAAGAAGTGCTGTAGGGGTGGAGTAACACAAGCCCTTTGGAGTGCACAATTTTCCACAGATTACTTCAGATGCTGGTTGTAGAAGTACAGGACTTAATGCTTGCCCTTCTGGATTTTGGATTTGTTTGGACCCAATGTTTGTATTCTCTTTGTAACATTTGGAATGTAAATGTGTATCTTTTGCTATTAAATGTCAAGAGTGTGACTGTCATTTCATTTGTACAGGGGTTCACAGCTAAAAGCTTGCCTCAAATCTTAGAGGAGACTTGGGACTTAAACATTTCAACAGTGATGAAACTGTTAGGACTTTGGCAACTGTTGCAGATGGACTAAATTCCTTTTACATATAGAGATGTACATGAATCTTTGGGGGCCCAGGGGTAAACTGTTATGGTTTGTGTCTGAATGTCCCCCAAAGCCCAATGCAGTCATGTCAGGTGCACCTTTCAAAGATGGGTGAATCTAGAGTTTGTGATTGGCTCATTGTCTAGTGCTGGGATTGGTGGTATGAGTGCTGTATTTGCCCCGAGACAGGTAGCTTGCATACAATATAAGGGAGGGAAAGCAGCTTGCTCCTGCCTTTCGTCCTTTCACTCTTGTTGCTTCTGTTATCTGCCTCAGCTGCCATGAATAGTTGCCCTTCAGCCCTGCCACCCTGCCTATAAGCTAGCAGAATATGGACTAAAAGCTCCACAAATTGTAAGGTAAATAAACCTTGATGCTGTCCTCAATGATGTTTCCTCTCCATGGACTCACACAGACAAACTTACTAGAAAGTGAGGGTTTGGAATTTCCTTCCATTATTGCCCTACTCATTTTCACAAATTTCTTTCAACTACAATGATGACACTTCAGGGTTCTAACTGGCAGACATACACAAAGACATTTATCCATGAAAATATTAGTCCTGAAGCTATGGGAGGAGATGATCCTTTTCTCATAAAGATTATAATCATTTTGGAAGAAACAGTGGTAGAACAGACAGTGTGTATTAACACTAAATCAACAGGAAAAAATACATAGGGGAACTCAGCAAATAACAAATAACAAGAATGCTCCTTTTTCCAGAATATCTTTCATGAAGACTGCATTTTTGCACTATATTTCTTTTGTTTTCATAGCTGTCATTGTTCTTTAATGGCTTTGAGCCACTGAAATCCACCATGAAAACAATAGGTAATGATTTCACACATATTGTTGTAAAATAATACATATTACATACAGGTATTCAGTGTGATCAAAATACAGTGAATGCCTAAGTTTAATGTCATTATTCCCCTAAGACACATTCAGATTAATCCTTCTTAAAATATTCCCCCTTACTTGAACACACTTATGCCTTAGATCTTGACACTATTTAGTGAACCCATTCTTAGGTCATCTTTATGAGTCTTTAGTTGAGCTATTTGATGCACTGAATCACATCCAACCACCATTTTCCTTTCAGAATTATTTTGAATTTGAGTAAAAGCCAAAAATGGATAATGCCAAATCCAATGAATAAGAAGAACAAAGAGATACCAATATGTACCTATTTGACAGAAATTGCTCTAAATATTTTATTTAGGATATCATTGTAGCATGAAAAGATTCACAAACATGGACTTCCAGAATTACTTCACAAAGTGACAAGAACAACAGTATGTGTTCCAAGTGAGTGGAAGAATTTTGAAGGCTGTTAATAACAGTATTGCATAATGTAATAATTTTTATGCTTAAATTAAACTTTCACCAGTTTTTCTGATCATATCTATAAATGTATTGCCCAGCATTTACGTATTTACATATATTATACCTTATTATGAGATTCTAGTACCTAGGAGTGGCTCACTCATAGTAATTAGTAGGCATATTGTCAATGTTTAGTAAATGCTTATTAAATTTTATTTAATTAAGCTGAATTTCAAAGTTCACTAGAGCAATTGAGCAATTAGAAATATTTTAAATTATTTCCAGTCATTAAAACACAATGAAAGCAGAAAAACTGAGCTGACATTAATTTTAACCTAATTTTTGAGAGGAAAACAAATGAGTAACACAAGGATAGGAAAAAAAAACCTTTTGTCTGCTTTCCAAATGTATTTAGTATTGACTATGGCTAACCAACAATCAATTCAAATTGTCAAAAAAAAAAAGATTTTTTGGTAAAATCATGATATAATACAAATAACTCTATAGGAAGGGTTTGCAAATATTAGTTGATATTTAGCTCAGTCCTGATAAAAAAAATCATGTCCTAACTTTATTTCCTTATTCAAAAATGCTATGGCATATTCAGCTGGTTTTTTCTATATTCTTATCTTAAACATTTTATTCAAAATGAGACAATAACATTTTTGCTAGTGGATCATTTTTATGTTAATCAGAATGAATTAGCTTCTACTAAAGCACATAGAAACAAGTTTAGTCATCATGGATCATTCTGAATATGAGATTTTCATTCTCACTTGACTCAAATAAATCAGGTATTGAGCCTTTTAGATGTGATTGAGAGTAAAAATTAAATGTAATGTGTATAGCATCATTTTGTCAAGATTTTAAAAAATATGCTCCATTTCATATTCACATATCTTGATAATCATGTGTGAAAGTCAAGAGTTCATTCTAAATTTTTTACTTCTATGGAAGCAAAGCTATACTCGAGCATTTCATCTGAGAATGTAGTATGTGAGATATAAAATATTGAGAAATATTTTCAATCTGCAAGATATTTGAAATTATAGGATCTGAAATTTGAGTTTTAATTCAGAGATTTTTGAAACATAATAGCCTATGCCTACATATATTTAATTTAAATTTTATAGTAAAAGCTATTTTTCATGGAAACAACACCTTTTTGAAACATAAGCAATAAACATAGAAATAATGTGAAAATTTGAGATGTTAACAAAATCAAATCAACTCATCAGATTTGTTTAAAGCAAGATAAATATTAATCATAGCACATCATTTTGCAAGTCAGTTTCTTCATCGTAAAATAAAAGTGCTGTCTGTGAAACCTGCTGGGTACAATAAGGAAAGAACTACAAATCGTGAAGAAGCAAAGCTTGTTTGACTTAAGACTATAAATGCATTGCCTCATTTGCAACCTCTCCATAGAACTACACTAAAACAAAGAAACACTTTGGTCCAGGAAGGATGAAGTCCAGAACGCTGTACAAGAAACATGTTCTGCAATGAAAGCAAAATTGGCTTTTGAGACTAATACAGAAAAGCAGTAATTTGGAAGGTGGGTTTCCCATCTCATACATAATCTTTGACAGCTTTGTTTTGCTTATAATATGCAACATTTACACTGCTATCATATTTGCATTATTTAAAATAGTGCTGAGGTAGAAACCACACAATGTCCACCAGCTTCAGAATGGATAAACACGTTGTGACATATTCATACAATGGGATTATGTTGAACTTTAGAAAGGAATGAAATTTTGGTACATGCTGCAACATGGATAAGCCTCAGAGACATCCCAAGTTATTAAAAAAGCCAGATGCAAAGGGACAGATATTTTATGATCTCACTTTTCTGTGGTATACAGAGCAGCCATATTCACAGAGAAATATAATACAACAGATGTTACTAGGTTCTGGGAAAGGGAAGGCATGGAAGATATTATTAAGGGGATACAAAATTTCTGTGTGATATGTGTTATATATATCCTACCTCAATTAAAAACAAATAAAATATATATGCAGAATCAGAACATTTTAACACAGCATATGTAAGGTGACACTATATAAAAGTAATTATCAGAGTTTCTAAATTGCATGAAACTTGTATTATACTTTATAATTTTTTTATTTTAAACAGAATAAAGCAAAACAGGACACAACAGAACAAAGCAGATCAGAACAAAACAATGCAAGCAACAAAGGATTTTTTTTTTAAAAAGACATCAGGAAATCAACAGTGGTTACCACAATGTCTCTTGTTTACTTTGAAATAGTTGTCCGTATCCTCACACATAATGAATTTAAACAAAACAAAATAGTATAAAACTGATCAAAACAAAAGAATGAAAACATTACAGGACTTCAAAGCCAGACAATAGGAAAATCAACAATGGCTACCATAATGTCTCTTGTTCTCTTCAAAATAGCTGTCTATACCTTCACACATATTGAAATCAAATAATAGAAAACAGACTAAAACCAATCAAAACAAAACATAAAGGTATTATTGGACTTCAAAGCACGATGATAGCAAATCAGCAGTGGCTACCATTATGTCTCATTTTCTTCAAAGTAGCTGTTCATACCATCACACGTATTTCAATCAATTCTTATAAACTCTTCAAGAGAAGTTCTAGGCCTATATATGTACATCTATCCTTTCCGCATTAGAAGGAAAGACAAAACAACACAAAACAAAATACAAGAAAAACAACAAGCAAAAGAGACAAATAACAATAACAAAAAGCCCAAAACAATAACAATATAGACTTTCAAAACAAGGTGGTAGGAACATAAATAAGGTTATGATTTTGCATAGTTATCTTGGAAAGAGTTACACAGATTACCAGATATAAACATGCAAAACTGATCTAATCCTTGGAATGTTAACTGTTTTGTTCCAAGAATTGATACAATTAGTAATACAATCATCTTAGCATTCTTAAGTGTATATGTACAAATTTATAACTTTCCCCCTCCCTTCTTTTCTCCTTTTCCCTGTTATTTTTCCCCTTTGAACAGTTTCTTACCCTTTCACAATATACAGTGAAGATTGTGCATCTTATTTAGTTTCTTACACCAGGGAGATAATACGGTATTTACACATGTGAGTTTGATATATTTCACTTATGAGTATGGTCTCAATTCACATCTATTTACCTATAAAAGCCTCAATGTGATCTTTCTTTATAGCTGAGTAGTATTCTATTGTATAAAAATACGTCTTCTTTATCCATTCCTAAAATGCTGGGCATTTGGGTCGTTTCAAAGATTTAGCTATTATAAATTGTGCTGCTTTAAACATGGGTGCACATATATCACCATGGTATAATGTTCTCAGTTCTTTTGGGAATATGCCCAGAAGTGGAATAGCTGGGTCAAATGGGACGTCCAATTCGTTTTTTGAGAAAACTCCAGACTGATTTCCACAGTTGTTGCACCAGTCTACAGTCTCACCAACTGTACAGAAGAGTTCCTTTTTTGCCACAGCCTCCCCAGCATTTGTTATTGGTGGTTTTCTTGATTCTGGCCATTTTTCTGGAGTGACATGATATCTCAATGTTGTTTTAATTTGCACTTCTCTAATGACCAATGATGCTGAACATTTTTTCATTTATTTATTCGCCATTTGTATTTCTTCAGATGACAAGTAATCATTCATCTCAGATGCCAGTTTTTGGATTGAGTCTTTGAATTTCGGGGGTCTGTTTGTTTTAAGTCTTTATGTGTTCTAGATAGAAGTCTTTTCTCTGAGGGACAGTTGACTAAGATTTTATCCCCATTCGTGGGTTTTCTTTTCACTCTGCTGGAGATTTCTTTTGACATGAAAAACTTTCTAGTAAGACAAGATCCCAGATGCTGACTCTGGGAAGAATTTCACATGTAGTTTGATTTTTATTCATGAATTCTCTGCCTACCCATATGTCTTCAAGATTTCTACCTACTTTGTCTTCCAGCAGATTTAGTGTTTCTGTTTTAATATTTAGATCTTTGATCCATTTTGACTTTAGTTGAGTGCATGGCAATAGGCATGGATCTAGTTTTAATTTTTGGCACGTGAAAGCCAGTTTTTCCAGCACCACTTATTAAAGAGGTTACCTTTCTTCCAGTGAACATGTTTGGCTCCTTTGTCAAAGATAAGGTGTCTGAGTGTGTTTGTGGTTGTGGTTGTATCTTCTAATCTATTCCTTTGATCTTCAGGTCTGTTTTTATTCCACTACCATGCTGACTTTATCACAGTAGCTTTGTTGTATAACTTCAAGTCAGAGATGGTGATGCCTCCTGTCTTGCTTTTGTTGCCCAGAATTGCTTTGGTTATTGTATGTCTCTTCTGGATTCAGATTAATTTCAGGAATGATTTCTCTAGATCTCGGAGGTATGTTAATGGTATTTTGATTGGAATTGCATTAAATCTGTGTAACAATTTTGGGAGATTGGCTATTTTCACAATGTTTCTCCTTCCTATCCATGAACAAGGAATTTCTCTCCATTTTCTGAGATCCTCTGTGATTTCTTTTTTCAGAGTGCTGTAATTTTCACTAAATAGATCTTTTACTTCCCTCGTTAGGTTGATTCCTAAGTATTTCATTATTTTGATGCTATCGTGAAGTGGATGGTTTCTCTTATTTCTCTGTAAGTGAGATTGTTGTTTGCATGCAGGAATGCTACTTATTTTTGAGTGTTGACTTTGTATCCAGCTACATTACTGAATTTGGTTATTACATATAGAAGTCTTTCAATGGAGTTTTGGGGATCTTCTATGCAGAATATCATGTCATCTGCAAATAATGATAATTTGACTTCTGCCTTTGCTGTCCTTATTCCTTTTATTTTTCTCTCTTGTCTAATTGCTCTGGCTAATATTTCCAGCACTGTATTGAATAAGAGTGGTGATACTGAGCAGTCTTGTCTTGTTCCTGATTTTAGAGTGAAAACTGTCAGTTTTTGACCATTTAATATGATGCTAGCTGTTGGTTTGCTATAGATGGCTTTTATCAGACTGACATAAAAATGATTTTTTCCAGTTTTCCATAGGGTTCTTATCATGAATGAGTGTTGGACTTTATCAAAATGTTTTTATACATCTATTGAAATGGTCATGTGGTTCTTATGCTTGGCTCTATTGATATGGTGTATTACATTTGTTGGTGTATTACATTGATTGGGGTATTACATTTATTATTCCATATGTTGAACCATCCCTGCATTCCTGGGATGAATCCCACTTGTTCATGGTGAAGACCTTCCTGATGGCTTGTTGCATTCTATTTGCCAATATTTTAAGGAAGATCCCTATATCTATGTTCATTAGGGAGATTGGCCTGTAATTTTCTTTTTTGGTTTGATCTTTCTTTGGCTTTGGTATCAGGGTAGTACTTGCCTCCAGGAATGAGTTAGGGAGAATTGCTTACCTTTCAATTTCATCAAAGAGTTTGTGGAGTGTTGGAATTAAGTCTTCCCTAAATTTCTTGTAGAATTCAGGTGTGAATCCATCAGGACTTGGGCTTTTCTTTGTTGGTAAGGTTCTAACTACATTTTCAGTTTCAGTAGTTGGAATTGGGTTACTCAGCAGTTTTACATCTTCTTGTGACAGTTTTGGTAATTCACATGTGTCTAGGATTCTGTCCATTTCTTCTATGTTATCAAACCTATAAAAGTAAAATTTTTTGACATAGTTATTGATGATCTTCTGTATTTCCACAGGGCCTGTAGTGACTTTGCCCTTTTCATTCCTTATTGCATGAATTTGAGTTTTTTCTTCCCTTTTAAAAATAAGGTTGGCTAGGGGCTTATCAGTTTTATTTATTCTTTCAAACAATCAACTCTTGTTAATTCTTTGTAATGTTATCTTAGTCTCTATTTTGTTAATTGCTGCTCTGATCTTTATAATTTCCTCCCTTCTTTTGGCTTTTCATTTGACTTGTTCTTCTTTTTCTATGTGTGAGTTGTAGTATCAGGTTGTTTATTTGTGTTTGTTCTGTTTTCCTGATGTGGAAATTCACTGCAATAAATTTTCCTCTGAGGATCGCTTTCATTGCATCCCACAGGTTCTGTATTTGTATTTTTCTTTCCTTACAGATGTTGTTTAATTTCTTCTTTAATTTCCTCTGTGACCAATTGATTGTTTA
>RJWM01015099.1:0-48925 GCA_004363535.1 Dasyprocta punctata
GAGGGGAAAGACAGAGAGAGAGATATTCCACCTAGAAAGCTAGAAAGAGCCTTCGAGGGGGAAGGCTGGCCCCTCAAGCCAATGAATTAAATCTCATACCTCTGACCAAGCAATGAAGACCTTCCTGGGAAAAGAAGGTAGTTAGCTTTACAGTGTGGGCTGAAAGTCATGTTACGTATGACAACACTTAGCAGAACACTTTTTAAGTAAAAACGTTGGTCTCTTTTTAAAAATTAGGTTCGGTCCTGGGGCACTCTGCTGAAACAGTACAAGAGGAGAGTCTTACCAGCGTTGGCACGGCTTGTTAGCATCTGCCTTGGGGAGACGGTGTCAACTCCAGAGGTTTCTGTGTTTCTAATCACCCACTCTTCGAAGGTTGCCTTGAACAGCATGCTTTCCCCCCAAGAGATGGACCGAAAATTCTAACAATAACCAGTCTCCTATATTTTATTACTGAATAATTTCTTCTTGGTGACTTTAATATATATTGGCTCTTTTGAGAGGCCTAGTACCTTATTATGTCAGGGGAGCCTCTGTTTCCTCAAGGTGAAAAAAAAAATACAAAACAAAAACCAGAAACGCATATATTCCTGGGCTTTTTATTTAGCTGTCACAATAGCAGCAGTGGGAGCCTCTCTTTGCCAAGGAAACAATGGAAACACAGATCACTTCCCTTGCAGATGTAGCACCTAATTATTGTTTTTAGGGCCATTTAATGAGTGGTACTTGGAGGTGATTAAACATATTGGGCCTGGTAGGCCGGTGGGTGAAACGAAGCAAGCCACCGCCCTCGGAGGCAGATGTAGGCAGAGGCTGAGGCCAGGGTCTGCCTGGGGAGTCCCGGCCCTGCCCTCCCACAGTGCCTTCTCCTGGGCTTAAACAATGGGCTGCAGATGCCGGGGAACCCGCCCCGTCCACAGAGCCATTCACAAAGGAAATCCTCACCAGTTCAGCTTTGTGGGCACCGAGAACAGAAAGGACTCACGTGTGTTCACAGCTGCTGCTGCTGCTGCTGAATAAAAGGGCCCTAGAAATACCAGAGTTCCTGAACCCCTACTCTAGGTCAGACACCAAGGAGCATAACCTTCCCAACCCACAGCAAGCTCCGCCTTGCAGCGAAGACTGACCCCCCCACACTTATCTGAAAGCAAACAGGTGATAAAACAGAGGTGTGAACAGAGCATCATGGAACACAAAGACAAGCATGACCACTTTAGCACAATTTGGAGATACCAAAGAGGTGGAAGAAAAGATTCCATAGAGGAAGGGGGCACTGGAGCTGGGTTTTACAGGGAGAAGAGGAGTTGACCAGATAGGGAATGGAGACCGTGGCAGAGGAAATGCAAACAAAGCAGCAATGGGGCAACGTGCAAGCAACAGGAACCAGATGTGCAGTTTCAGCCTGAGCTGTGCAACGGCCATCCTGTGCTCACGCTTTTTACAGTCTAAGTTGCGCTAAAGAGAGCAAGTGTTAAACACCTTGCTCTAGGCCAGGTAGAACTTGAAAATCAAGTCCAAACTGCAGAAAAACTGCCTGTTCCTAACACTGTTTCCTAAACCTTTTGATCAAACAGTGGGCACCAATTTAAAGAGGACCTTTGGGAAATGTGAATGATGAAAGGAAAGCCAGGTGTAGTGGTGCACGCCTGTAATCCCAGCACTCGGGGCTGAGGCAGGAGGACTGCTGCAAACTTGAGGCCAGCCTGAGCTACCTAGTGAGTTCAAGGCCAGCCTGAACTGCATAGCAAAACCCTGTCTCAAAAAAACAATCAACAAACACATACGGAATGTTGGAAAACTTGTACCCTATATTCCACTTACCTGCATTTTTAAAGTTTTGTTTTATGAATTTATATTGTCCTTACAATTTAAAATATTTTTATTTTAAAGAAAAAACACAGAAAAGCAAAAAACAAACAAAAGAAACAACAACAACAACAACAACCCAAAACAATAGTGATACAGGATTTCAAAACAAGATGATAGGAATTTAACAATGGTTATTATATTGCATATTGTTATCTTCAAAAGAGTTGCTCAGATTACCAGATACAGGCATGCAAAATTGATCAAACAATATGTGCACTAACTGTTCCTTTCCTTGAACTAATAGAATTAGTAGTGCAATTAGTTATCTTGTGTATATATATATATATATATGCACATATTTATATTTTTTCCTTTTCCTTTCCTTCTTTTCTCCTTTCCCCCATCCCAGTTGTTTTTTCCTTTTGAGCTGTTTCTTTCCCTTTCACAATATCTATTACACCTTTTGGATCTTATTTACTCTTTCAGTTTCTTACACTAGGGAGATTTCGAGAGAATGATATATATAGTTGTTTTTAAAATAGTAAAAAAAGCCGGGCGTGGTGGTGCACGCCTTTAATCCCAGCACTCGGGAGGCTGAGGTAGGCGGAGCGTTGTGGGTTTGAGGCCGGCTTGGGCTACAACGCGAGCGCAAGGCCGGCCTGAGCTACATAGTGCGACCCTGCCTCAAAAAACCAGGGCCGGGAGTTTGGTTCAGTGCCTTAAGCGCCTGCCCTGGCAGGTGCGAGGTTGTGAGTTCAATCCCTGGTGCCGCAAAAAATAAATAAATAAGTAAATAAATAAAAAATAAAATAGTAAAAAAAAAAAAAGTACCATCAAGACTTTTTAAATTAAAGAGGAAAAAATTTTTAAAAGACTTTTTAAATTACAATTTTGACGTAGCAATTTCCCTTCAAGAGTAAAATGGAGAGAATATAGGGTTTACCAACATGCTAAGCAAGTATTTAATGAGCAACTCCTGTGTGTCAGGCACAGTGAGCAGGGAGGCTCCAGCTGAGAAGGTGGATGGTCCTCAGAAAACTCAAAATCAGTGGTGCTTGGTCTACAATGATCACCACCACCCTCCCCGGAAGCCTTCTGCTGGGGAGCACCTGGTAGGGTAGAGAGTGCCTTTAAAGGGAACCAACGTCGGGGCACCTCTAGACTGGTGATTCCTTGCTATGTCATTTATAATACTAAAAACGGCAAACCAAGTACCTGTTCAATAATAAGAAAAGTTTTTAACACAGCAAAGAAAGTCCATATCATGGGATTATAGGTAGACGATCCTATTTGCAAATTTATCTAAGGTCTGAGGAAATTCTCATGGTAAAATGACACTTTAAAAAAGTAAGCTAAGCTGGGTATGGTGGCTCACGCCTTTAATCCCAGCACTCAGAAGGCTGAGGTAGGAGGAGTGTTGTGAGTTCAAGATCGGCTTGGGCTACAAGGTGAGCGCAAGGCCAGCCTGAGCTACATAGTGTGACCCTGTCCCAAAAAACCAGGGCCTGGAATTTGGCTCAGTGGCTTAAGCACCTGCCTGGCAGGTGCTAGGTTGTGAGTTCGATCCCCGATGCCACACACACATGCAAACACAAAAAGGTAAGCTAGGCTAGAGCCAGGCCTGGTGGTGCATGTCTATAATCCCAGGGCTCAGGAGGCTGAGGCAGGAGGATTGCTAGGAGCTTGAGGCCAGTCTTAGTCCTAGTGGACTGAAAAGGTCAGCTTCTAAGGCAGAACAAGATCCTGTCTCAAAAATAAGTAAGTAAAGTAGGTGGGAAAGTTTTATAACCAGTATGATCATGAGTTTATTGCACAAATTATAAATGTTCAGAAAAAAAAAACCTGAAAGAAAATTGACCAAAACAGAACGGCTTGTATCTATTACAGAGTATCTTCTAGTAATCTATTTTAAACTTATCTGAATTTTCCAGATTCTACACATGATGAGCATGTATTACTTTGATAAACAGGGAATAGAATTACTTTCTAAAGGAACAAATACAGATCACCTACTCTCACCCCCTGCTTAAATCACAAAACTCGCGGGCAAGCGAGACACCAGAGCAGCAGCAGAGACGCAGCTCTCAGTAGTGCGGGTCCAGGTTATTCGTGAGTCCTTGGTCCAGGGGAGGTGGGACTTCAGGGTCAGGCGTGCTGACCAGACACCCTGCCAGGTGTCAGAAGCTCCAGAGAAGCAGAGCCAGGATTTGAACCCCGGGTCCTTCTGATTTCGGAGCTCACCGCCATTCCTAACTAGGTGTCACAATGCAGGAGGCCACTTGTGATCTCAGCCTGGGCACCCAATGCGGGGAGAAGGAAAGAGCCACGGGTCAGGCTTTCCCCTGGCCAGCTCTTCCTTCACACATCTGTGCAGCTGGCGAGACCCCGGGTCCCCACCTCTCATCGAAGAGCCGGGACAGACAGCTTAAAAATAAAAATGCAAAGGTTGTATCAGAGCCACACTCCCAGGTCAATCCAGTGCCCACTGGTGTGGTCGAGTCACACTAGAGACCCTCAAGCTCAGCTAGTCTGTGCCCGGCCGTCGCCCTGGGTCCTCGCCGCCTGTGCTCCTCTGGTCCTCGGCCGGGCTGCTGTCTCTGCCAGCTCTGCTTAGGTCTTCAGGTCTCATTTCCGCAGAGGTAAAGGGGGAACTGTCATCTCATCAGAATTTTTTTTTAAGAGAAAAAAAAAAACCCCAGAAAAATCAAGAAATCAAAGAAACAACAACTAAAGCAAAATGACAGTGACAACAACAAAGAGAAGAAAAACAGCTATATAGGTTTTCAAGACAAGATGATAGGAATTTAACAATGGTTGCTATAGTGCACATTGTTATCTTCAAAACAGTTGCTCAGGTTACCAGACACAGGAAAAAAACAAAACAGTAAAATGGAACAAAACATTGGTTTCAAAAACAAGACAGAAGGAAATGCCCCACAGTTGCTATAATGCATATTGTTATCCTCCAAATAGATGCTCAGACTACCAGCTTTAGGCCCTGCAAAATCAAACAATATAAGCATCAAGTTATTTATTTATTTATTTATTTTACTTCAGTTGCTATCAGCTCAGCCTGACTTCCTCCAAATCAGCCAGGGGCAGCTGCCATGGGGAACAGGAGGAGAATCAAGAAGCCAAACCACACCTTTCCGTGAGCCAGCGAGTGCGTGGGCTGGGAGACAAGAAGAGCAACCCTCACCCGACCCTGGAAGCAATGGGCTGGTTCAGAGGAAGCGGTCAGAATTTATTAAGGGTCAGATACAGTTTAAAAGAGAATTTAGCAGAACAGCACTGTGTGGGAGTGATCAAGAATGTTCATTTGCTGCTATCATTATGGCCGTCCTTGTTAGTCATGATTTTACTTTTCACTGTTCCCCTTCTGAGCTGCTTTTCATCTTCCTTCTTCCTCCTTCTCATAACCTGAACCTAAGCCATTCAGATCCCAGCTCCTTCTGGAAAGCCCTACGATGTCATCCAAGCCCACCCAAACACTCTCCCCAAGTCTTCTCTGCTGATAGCTGCAGGATGACCCAGTGCTTAAATGCACCAGCTGAACCCCAGTCCCAGGTGCACGGCCCACTCCCTGCAGGCCACTCAACCTCCACAGCTGGTGTCCCTGTGCCCCTGCGCCCCTGGAGACTCTCACAGGACTCATACCTGCTACCCATGGGGCACTGTGCCTGCGCTTCCAGAGACCAACCCTAACCAGGACATGGGTTACCAGGTGCTCTAGGAATTGAGCTGTCTAGGCCAAAAGGGACAGTTACAGTCATGGCTGAGAATTTCCAAGCAAAACTATTGCCAGTCCTTTTAAATCACTTAGTCAAACCAGCAGGGATGGCATGCACCTGTAACCCCAGCTCTCAGGAGGATGAGGCAGGAAGATCACCAAGAGTTTGAGGCCAGCCTGGACTACACAGCAAGATCCTATCTCAAAATAAACAAAAACAAAAACAAAAAAAGGCCATTTGCAGACTGCAGGGGAGGAGAGCAAGAAGTCAACAAGAAGCTAAGACCTTCTGTGAGTTGGCATCATACACCAGATGCCAGCCCCTTCCGGCACATGTGTACTGAGACCAAAAGAGCCAACATCACCCCCACAACCATCCCAAGTGACCGGCTGATCTGAAGAAACACAGGTTGCAACGATAGCTAATGAGGTAAAATACAACTTAATGCTTGCAGTGTTTAGTATTTCACTGACTTTGCAGGCCTAAAGCCAGTAGTCTGATTATCTATTCAGAGGATAACAATAAGCAATGTAGCATCTATGGGCAATCTCCTTCTGAAGGTGGTAGTCATTATTAATTCCCTATTATCTTGTTTTGAAATCCTGTATCATTCTCATTGTTTGGTTTGGTTTGGTTTTATTCTGTTTTGCTTCGTTTGATTTTGTTACATCCGATGGCATGGGCAGCTATTTCAAAGATAACAAGATATATTATGGTAGCCATTTTGGATTTATTATTATCTTGTTTTGAAATCCTGCATTGCATTCATTGTTTTGTTTTTATTGGTTCTATTCTGTTTCTATTTTGTTTGATTTTACTATGTCTGAAGGTATCTGCAGCTATTTTGGAGACAACCAGAGGCATTATGGTAACCATTGCTGATTTCCTATTACCTTGTTTTGAAATCCTGTGTCACTTACACTGTCTTGTTTTGATTGACTTCATTGTGTTTTATTTTGCTTGGTTTTATTCCCTTTAAAGTAAAATTTAAAAAAACAAAACAAATAAAATAAAATAAAATAAATAAATCACTTTGTCAAAAGCAAGTAGCAAACATTCAGTGACAACATAGCATAAGGTCCTAAATAGAAAACTTTTAAATAATAATAAAGCAGCCTCTGGTGCATGCCTGTAATTCCAGCACTCAGGAGGCCGAGGCAGGAGAATTACCAGGAGTTCAAGGCCAGCCTGGGCTACATAGTGAGACCTGTCTCAAAAACAAAACAAAATAATAATAATAATAATAATAATAATAATAATAATAATAAAGTAGCTTCAGGAAGATTTACAGCAAAACCTGAAGCCTCTAAATGACTATAAAAGACAGTCTTATGACCAAAGAAACCAAGACTAGTTAAAAAATTGTTCTTATCTGAAAAGACCCAGTCCCCAAATGGGAATCAGCCATATTCCCTGCTAAGACACATGTTGATATCTTGTATCATGTACGTAGTGAATATTCATTATAAGCCTGTGATTGGTTTATCAATTAAAAGATGGATTTTAGTGAAAAAAGGATAGCATGATTGTCAATGTTACCTGATAATTCTGCTCATTAACCAATTTCTGCAAAAACTAAATTCAAACCTATGTAGGAGAAACAATGTTCCAAGTTTAGCTGTAAAAAGAGAAGAGATTGCCTGCAAGAGTGAGGCCCTGAGTTCAATTCCTGAACCAAAAAAAAAAAGAGAGAGAGAGAAGAGATCATCTCAGTGTTTGTAAGGAATGAATAAAGAATTCTGCCCATTCCACCTCAAAAATACGATACAGCCACTTGAAAAATACAGAAAACCAGAAAGGTAGCACACACCTGTCATCCCAGCTTTTCAGAACCTAAGGCAGGAGGATCGCAAGTTCCAGGCCAGCCTCAGCAACTTAGTGACACTCTGTCTCAAAATAAAATAAAAAAGGAGCTGCGGGTGCAGCTCAGCAGTAGAGTACCCCACTAGGACAAGCAAGATCCTGGGTTCAATACCCAGAAGTGAGGGGCTGGGGATATAACTCAGCAGCAGAGCCTCCCTGGCAAGTGCAAGGTCAAACAAACAAACAAACAATCACAAAACAAAACAAAACAGAACTGCAAGGGAAGAATTGCAAACAGTAAAATATCTCCTGACTTGGAAAATGCCCGAGACATATTTTGAAGACAGATCTTTTGCAAGTGGGAAGGAAGCTAAGAAATGAAGGGACAAGGGATAGAAGAGAGGGGAAAAGGAGGCAAAAAAAAAAAAAAAGACATGTAATATAAATGCATCAACTCCATACAATGAATGCAATTATTACATACTGCCAACAGGTACTCGTAAAAAAGCAGTAGGAAAAAATTTAAAAGGAAACTGGGGGAAAAAAACACCTAGATGTATTTCTATGTATCTTGTTTAAAACCTCCAAAGCACAGGCACTTGTGTGTAACATGGAACAAGTGAACCCAAAAGCTCCACAGCACACTGGTTATGGAAGTCTTATTTGAGTCTTTTGCAGTAACACTGTATGTATACATGACTTATGTGATCAAAAAGAAAGATTATCAAAGAGGGAAGAAACAATTTAAATTTTGTTAGAGATAATTGTTCTAGAAAACAAAGGCAAAAGCATATTTCCTAAAATGTGACCACCAGATGCAAGAAACTGATTGTTTCAAATCTTTTATTTACCTCTGAGTGTGTGTGTGTGTGTGTGTGTGGTTTAAAGGCTGCTTTCCCTCGGTCATTGTGTTTACACTGCCACTTCACTGGTCCTTATCTCAGAATAAATTCCTTTGCTAATGTGTTTTTAAAAATTAGAAAGCTTCCTTACTTAAAAGCCACCAATCAACTGGATCTACCTTGTTAACAAGTGCGAGGAGCAGAATCTGGTTGGGGCGGAATGGCAGGTCTAGGAAATGAAAAATTAGCGTCACATGGCAATTCAGAACGTGACAAGAGTCACTTAACAGATTCTCCTTTATCTTTCCAAGGGCGAGCCTTTCGGGATAGAAGTTTTCTAATTGTTTCAGGGTGTGCAGGTGAAGGCAGGCTGGGTCCCCTGTGCCTCTCCCCAGCCTTCCAGCCAGACTTACCTGGCCCTGCCTTGCACCTTGCATCCCCCCAAAGCAGCTTACCGGCCTGGCCCCGGGGCTCCTTTCTGTAGTCTGCAGGCTGCATCATGCTCAGAGACCCCGGAGGGGCTTTGCGGTAGCCTCGCTCTCAGACAGACAAGCCACTAGAGTAAACAGCGGGAGCCCAGCGCCAGGCCACACACCTACAAGATACCTACATTTCAACCATTAGCACATGTCAAAGTAGCTTAAGATTGATTAAAACAAATAGTCTCAGGTTGTCAGAAGCCTCACTCCCCACCCCTCAATGAAGCTTTCTCTCTTTTTTTTCCCCTACTTCCTCAAAAATACCTGTCATCGAGATAGCAGCAGTCTCAGAAATCTCACAAGTACAGAGGCAGTGGAACAATTTCTAGACTTAGGAATACTGCAGGATATCAAGGGGAAAAAAATCATCATAAAATATTTATCTAATTTATTAAAAATCACATAGTAAAGATTCACATAGTAACATTAGCAAAAGGATATTTTTTTAAAAACCTCTTGAAGGCTACTTTTAGAAAGTGTTTTCATCCACTAGATAAGTTCTTAACTATCCAAATATAATTTTGAGTTCAAAATTCAGGAAAGAGTTCATCGCACCCACCGTGGAGGCACACAGGGCCACCTTGCTGACAGCAGAGACGGCTGAGAATCATCTAGATAACCGAATTTTAAAGTTTGAGTAGCGCAGGCTTTTGATGAACAGACTTCTCCTTCGGAACCTACTTTCAAATCTGTGTCTTGGACTGGATTTTTCAGTGAGAGTTTATTTGCTTGACCGTAGACTGTCTGGAGTAAGCAGAACACAGATTAAACTGTATTTGGTTTTGTCTCATCGGAATCTTTTCAGAGAAGCAAGAAATCAGTTTAGAGGGCTGCTTGGCATGTAACTTCTTCAGCTCTCCTTCCCCAATTTGAAGTCTCTTGGCAGAGGTTAGTGGATAAAATAATATAATCAGATAGGAGGGATACATTCTAGAGCCCTCTAGCACAGAAGGGTGACTATAAGTAACAATAACTTATTGTATATTTCAAAATTTTCTCACCACAAGGAGATGAAAAATGTTCCAGATGGGTATGTTAATTACCCCGATTTGATTATTACACATTATATAAATGTATCAAAATATCTAGGGGCCAGGGTCATAGCTCAAAGCAAAACAAATAAAGAAAAAGAAATATCACACTGTACCTCATAACTATATACAATCACTTTGTGCCAATTAAGAATACATTACAAATTTAAAAAGGAAAACTCCATGCAGTACTTGTGGATTCAATCTGGGCTCCCTTGCTCCACATTCCTGCTCTGAGAGAGGAGAACAAGCCAGGCTTCCCCGGCACGGTTCCCACACTAAGTAAGCCTCGTTTGTAAGGTCCGGAATGAACACGAGAACACTGAGCTATTCGGTTTCCACGTTGGTCTGCTTCTGGCTTGATTTGATTAAAGTCCACTTCGACTACACATCCAACCTCTTGCTTTCTTGTTTCTTCCCACCACCGTTTAATCCTTCATTTCCTCTCCTGCTGGAACGCGTCGTGCTGGGTGATTGGATTAAACACACAGCATTTCACAATGTGCCCAAGTGAGCTCGGTGGCCCAAGACTCTCTCTACTGATCAGTGACTTTCTTACACTTATCGATACTAAATGTCGCCTTTACTTTCTTGAGTTGATGCAAACTATTTTCAGAGAACAGATTTTACAACGGAGGGTTTTATCTCTCGGGGGAAAGAGAAAACAAGGCTTCTTATGCACCTTCTTTTTTAAACTTCAAAACAAATATTCTATTTACTTTTTGTCTCCACCTTTGTGGACTTTTTATCTTTTCTCTCTTTTAGATTTGTGTATGTTCACAACACCTGCCTCTCTGGGAAGCACATGTCCCGTTTCCACAGCTCGCTAGAAGTAGACCTATACATTATTTCCCTGAGGGTTAGAGAAAGCTATCAGAACTTGGCAACATATAAAGTAAATACCCACTAATTGCAATACATTCATTTAAATCAGGTCTTTATCCTCCTTTGGCATTGTAGTAGGTAGCTTCCTTTGAAGTCTTGTTGAATTTGTCCAAAATTACCTTGCCCGAGGCAGACGGCTGGTTAAAACATTTGTTCTGAACCCATCCCCAAAGCAGTAAATCTTAGCATTGGTAAAGGCTCACCAAGGCACAAAGAGGAAATGTCCCAGGTAGGGCAGGGATCCAGACTTAGATCCCCCATTGTACGCAAAGAAAAGGAAGAGAAAGGGAGAGATAACTACACAACTCTTGGGGATATAATGCTTTTGTACAACTCTGATGATGTTATAAACCACAAACCCTGTACATTGCTCAAATACATAACCAACAGCCTGTTGGTGAATTAGTGAACTTTTTCTCTTTTTTCTGCAGAATTCATTCATGCATGCATCACGCATTTCTCAATTGAAAGCGGTTTTGCTGGATAATGGTATCATGGGTTTGCTTGCTTGCTTTAAACGCAAGTAACCAAAACATCATTTTAAATGTGTTCTGGGAATATTACTTTCTGTGTATGCAAAAATCATGCTTTCTTGGCGCTGAGGTATCAACCCTATCCTAGTCTTGTTGGCCTCATGATGGTAATGATCATGCTGTGAAATCTTTTGGCCTTTATTCAGCTTTGTTTAGGGTGCATTTCAGACTGCTACTTTGCACACACATACACTCATACACACGCGTGTACGCACACACGCACGAGATGATTTTCGAGGCTTTTTCTCCTGTTTCCAGGCCATTTGTCCACCATTCCAGGCAGTGCTCAGCAGTAGAGAAAGAAGCTACCCCTTCAGGACAGCAGGTGACTCACTCACGAATCGTCATGGAAGCCCCTGTCAGGTAGGGCCCACTCGAGTGAGGGTAGAATCCAAACCAAGTTGTAAGACATTTGTGTATTGCTTCACTGAAGACAGTCTGAAAGCACATCTCTGGTCACTCTGGTAGTTGCATGTCCCTGGGACGCTGCCACGATCGCTGCACCCTTGGGTGACAGTACATACAGCAGTAAGGAGAGTCATGAAGCTTTTTGCAGGGTCCCGCTAGAGAAACTGGCCAGGCTTCATGAAAATGTGCAGGTAAAGTGAAAAGATGACGGCGGGGCACGTGGGAAAAGGAGCAAAGTCCCAGGATGACCGGAGGGGGCGGCCTCGTGCCGCAGCCCAGGAGGATTCCTACCCCAGGACAGCGCGTGATAGGGTCCGAGAGGATAAATCCAAGATGAGCACACAGGGCACCTGAGTGTTCATTGGAAGAAAAGATTGAGAGACCTGGGAACTGGGCAGAAAATAAACTGATGGTCGATATCTTAAAAAAAAAAAAATTTAACCAGGCATGGTGGTTCATGCCTATAATGCTAACACTTGGGAGGCTGAGGCAGGAGGATCGTTGTGAGTTTGAGATCAACGTGGGCTAACAAGTGAGCTCAAGGCCAGCTTGAGCTGCATAGTGAGACCCTGTCCAAAAAGACAAAAACAAATAAACAAAAAACTAGAAAGGACTATTAACTTCGGCAGGGGTAAAGGTTATAAAAGATACTACAAAAAGAAGTGAAGGATATTAATTACCTACAACTGTGATAAGATCTCTAGGATATATTGCTATGCTACATGGTTTTATTTCTCTAAGAATAGTGACTCAACTAGTACTAACGATAAAATGAGGAAAACATAGTTCATAACACAAAATTTTAAAAGATTACCAAGGGAGGTAATTGGTATATATTTTTGAGTATATGTTATTTTACAGATTTGACTTTGTGACCAACTTTATTAGTTTACATAATTACTAAATGAAATCAAGCTTTAACATGCAATTTGTGAAAAATCAAAAACTAAATTAAGCTATGAATCTCAATGTGTAGCCACTCTATGGCATAACCTCACCAACAGGAACTGTTCCAAATGACTTCTTTTTTGTTTTTGTTTGTTTGTTTGTTTCGTTTTTTAAGATAGGGTCTCACTATGTAGTTTAGGCTGATCTTAAACTCATTATGTAGCCCAGGCTGGCCTCAAGCTCATGGCAGTCTTCCTGCCTCAGCTTCCCAGTTGCTGAGATTACAGGTATGTGCTATCATGCCCATCTCCAAATGACTAGCAATAGTTATTTTGCACGTCTGTTCTTTGTGGAATATATTCTAAAGAAAACTGGTTTCAGTAATTACAACTATTTTCAGAAATTGCATTAACAGCCATGTTGATATTGTTACTCTGAGATGCTTATATAATTATGTTGGGATCTTTGAAAATGGAAATTTTTAGTACAAAAAAGTGCTACTAAGATCAAGGAGGATAGGAAAAATTCTGAATTTGAGCTGACAGTACCAGTGTGAACTCATATATTTTATTTCATATATACATTCAAAAAATGCCATTTCCCAGCAAAACTGTTAAAAAGAATTATTTGAAAAGGCCAGGGGTGTGGTGGCACACGCCTGTAATCCCAGCACTTGGGAGGCTGAGGTAGGAGGAGTGTTGTGAGTTCGAGGCCGGCTTGGGCTACAATGCGAGTGCAAGGCCGGTCTGAGCTACACAGTGAGACCCTGCCTCAAAAAACCAGGGCCGGGAATTTGGCTCAGCGGCTTATGCGCCTGTCAGGCAGGCATGAGGTTGTGAGTTCAATCCCTGGTGCCACCAAAAAAAAAAAAAAAAAAAACTGTGTTTATAGCATGGGATTTAGCTCAGCAGTATAAGCACCTACCTAGCAAGCATGAGGTCATGAGTTCAATCCCAGTCCCCCCCCCCCAAAAAAAAGTGTTTATAAGAAGTATAATACCAGCTATTTTTGGGAGATAGGATAATTTTTTGTTGTTGCTGTTTGCTTTTTAAGACAGGGTCTCCTATCTAGCTCAGACTGGCCTTGAACTCACTATGCAGTCCAGGCTGGCCTCAAACTGGTGATCATCCTCCTGCCTCAGCCTCCTGAGTGCTTGGACTACAGAAATGCACCACTACTTCCAGTGATAGGATAATTATGAGAGTCTTGGAATGTATAAGCAGGAAGAATTACTATAAACACTTTTTAAAAAGCATTTATGTTTATCTAAGTATACACATATATTTATCAATATCCATTTATTTTTTGAAAATCATACAAATGAGAAAACTCTAAGCTCTTACTCTACACCTTCTTCTTATGTTTAAAATACACCTTGAAGCCTATTATGTACCAGCATTTTAATGAAGAACTACCCGATTTTCCTTAGTGGGTGCAAAGTATCCCATTATTTGGCTGTTCCCAATTTATCCACCTAGTTCCACCTTGACAAATATTTCAGTTTATTCCAGTTCTCTGCTCCCTTGCCTATTCGGTATTGCTGCATAACTTTACATGTGTCTGTAACTTGTTTGACAGTGACTTCTTTATCAGGGCATGGAGCAAACTGCAAGTTCTCTATGCCACACGCTGTGCATTCTAGAAAGGGATCCATACTTCATCGATGGTGTCCACTTGGCCCTCCAATTCAGAGTCTCCTTGAAAAATCCCCATCTCCAGTTTCAGTCCTTGAAATTCTCACAGTTGTACTTTTGAGATTAGTGGATGGATGGATGCTATTAATTCATTGCTGCTGCTAGCGTAAGCAAGAAACTCTATAAGACTACAGGCCACTTAGCACTCTGTAAACCAGCGCTAGTACTTACAGATACGCTCATGATCAAAGAACCTTCAGTGTCCCCACAGTGACACAGCAGAGCAGCTGCTTCGCGCCCAGAAAACTATCCTGGGAAGGTCCGAATGGGTTTCCTCTCCGCGAGTCTTGCTCCGTGGGACCATTAGACTCTAAAGTCGGAGGACAGCGTCACGACCCAATGGTCCACCAAGTGCCAGGAAAGCCAGCAGCTGGGAGATGCCACGTGTTCCCACCTAGTGTCTTTGCATGGTGTCCCCACAGCAAGCTGAAGGACTTCTTGTCTTTTCATTCATAGCAACAACCAAATTCCACGAGGTCCCAGGTGTAGACCCCATGTCAGAAGCACCCCTTCCAGGCTACTCCCAGGATATTAGGGAGCAACCAATGTTGAAGACTAAATTTTAAGAGTGAAACTATTTCATCAAATAAAACAATCTTTTTTTTTTCATTCATTCTTTCTTTCTTACTTTGGAGGCAAAGAGGGGAAATGCATCCAAAGTCAACTCAGTGGCCTTGAAATGCTATTCTTAAACAACAGGAAATATTAGTCGATAATGTTGTGCTGGTGGTAACCTTCTGAGGCTGTTTCTTGGAAACTTCAGCATCGCTCCCTTCACACTCACTTGGCACACGCACACACACACACAGACACACAGACACACATGTGCACACACACGCGCACACACACACGCACAGGCACACGTACACAGGTGTGAGGAGCCCATGCACTCCAGGATTAGCTGTTCCTCAGAAAGCTCAGTAATGATCTGAAATCTGAAGCTCTACTTGAACTTTCCTACTAATTCAGTAATTACTGCTGTGCCTGGAACTGGCCCCTTTCCTGCAATTACTCAACATGCACTTTCTGTCAGAGAGGTTAACACCTGAATTCAGATTCTAATTAGCACCTAAGGTAGCATTTTTCTTTTCTTTTTTTTTTTTTTTTTGTTTAAAGCTTATTAAAATGAGGACTTTTCCCAGCATAAGATTTCACAGGTCTACACAGGTAAACACACGTTCTTGGGATCAATCTGTTTCTGGTTATTTTAAAAGCAACTGAGGTGGGAGATGAAACTGAGATCAGCATATCATCATTTAAGACAATAACTTCAGGATGAGTCAAACTCAGTCACCACCTGCAGTGGCCAGGCCAGCCTCTCTCAGGGCAGCCAAAGACGGCTGCCTATAAATCCCCATTGAAAGAAATGACTTTTTTTCCTCAGAGGAAAAGACAAATAAATGAGATAAAAACAAATTACTATTGATATCATTGCCCTTGGGGATTGTGGGGATTGTCTCTAGTTCTTTCTCCCACTTTTCCCGATTACTAATATTTAAAAGACAGTAGTAAGCAAAAACTCAAAATTATGCAGGGGCAGATTGTCTGCAGTCCCTTGGGCAACAGCTAATGTGACTTTAACTTCCACCCTTGGTAGGTGTTCAAGTTTTCCTCTGCCACATTCCTGAGAAGTGGTTAGCCAGTCATTACTTGAAGACCTCTGGCAATGGGAAACTCACTGCCTACCAGAACTAAAGTTGCTTATGTCCTTACCAGGCAGCCCTGCAAGCAAAAATACTATAAATAATAAATTTTAGTGATCTTGTAATTTGGGGGGGCATTCTCATCATTCATTTGGCTCATACTGTTTTCAATACATACTGTTGGTATTGTTATCATCATCATGGTTTTTAATTTTTTGTTGTTGTTTTTGTTTTGGGTTTTTTTGTTTGTTTGTTTGTTTAGTACTAGGGTTTGAACCCAGGGCCGTTACACTGCACTGCATCCCCAGCCTTATGTTACTTTTTATTTTGAGGCAGGGTCTTGCTAGGTCACTAATTTATCCAGGCTGAGCTCAAATCTGTGATCCTCCTGCCTCAGCCTCCCAGAGTGCTGGGGTTACAAGCAAGCATCACCACACCTGGTTACACGCTGCTGTTTAATGGCTTCTTTCCCACTTGGCCCTTTATGCAATTGACTTTTGAATTTAGAGTTAAGAACTTGTCCTTATTTCTTTTGGATTTTCCCCCACATCAGTTCAGCTCCTTGTAAAGCCAACCGAAGTGATTTGGGTGGAGTGTGCACTCTTAGTTTCTTGTCATCTGCAAGTATAACAGCCCTCCGTCCTTTGTCCCGACTCCAGGGTGAATGTGGAGATATAAACAAGGTCTCCCAGCTTCTGCCCTGCCTCAGCTGACCCTCTGATGCAGACACGAGGCTCCGGTGACTTGTCGGCAATGCTGAGAGTCACATTGTATTTGAAGCTGATAGGACACTCATCTCTTCACAAAAAGACAGGAGAATCAAAGCGCGGGGAGCAGCAACGCCTTGTGTGTTCATCTGCCGGAACTCCGTGACGAAGTGCGCGGGTTGGGTGGCTTTAAAAAGAGAATTTTACCATCACAGTTCTTGAAACTAGATGCTTGCAGTCACAGTGTGGGTGGGGTTGGCTTCTCCCAAGACGCCCTTCTTGGTTTCTCGGTGGCCTCTTCTCCCAGGCTTTGCGTGGTCTTCCTTCTGTGTGTGTCTGTGTCCTGAACCTCTCTTCTTTTTTAAAATTATTTTGTTATTTTATTTTGTTGTTGCTGTTGTTGGCTTGTTTGTTTTTTGAGATGGGATCTCGCTGTGTAGCCCAGGCTGGCCTCAAACTCATGGCAATCCTTCTACCTCAGCCTCCTGAGTGCTGGGATCACAGGTGTATGCCACCCCACCTGGTTTTGAACCCCTCTTCTTGTAAGTGTCTCAGTCATACTAGATTAAGGTCTCCCTTAATAACCTTATTTCAATTTAGTTACCTCTTTAAAAGCCCTGTCCCAAATATGATCCCATTCCAAGGCACTGATATCTGTACATCAAGAAGTGAATTTTAGAAAACAGAATTGACCCCACAACATTACCTGAGAGACATTTTCTCTTCATCCTTGGTGCTACAGGTTGCCTGTATTCCTCTAATGTCACTCATCTAACATGTCATACTTAACCTCACTAAATTTATGCACTTATTTAATATATATGTAATGTATATGTATGTTTCCTCCCCCACCCCATTTCCCATTGCTGTGCTATGAATTGTTTCTCCTCTGCCAGGTCCCTCTACTAGGCCGCCCTGCATTGGACCCAGCTTTCTATTGGCTGAAACCACTACAAACTATGACACTCTCCCCCTAATAAACCTTTCCTCCTAGGGCCGGGAGTTTGGCTCAGTGGCTTAAGCACCTGCCTGACAGGTGCAAGGTTGTGAGTTCGATCCCCAGTGCTGCAAAAAAAGAAACAAAAAAACCTTCCCTCCTTAGAGCTGTGGGTGCCAGGTGCTGTGTCTGCGGGATGAGAGAAGGAGCTAAGACGCTTGCTCATACTCTTGGCCCCTGTACTCCATCTCTCTTTGGAAAAATGTCCAGGAGATTGACTTGTTTGAGCTCAGTGAAGTCAACTATGTGCCATTGTGTTCCTCAGCCTATCTCATCAGAGCAGAACCCTAAAGTTCTCCTAAAGAACCCTGAAGAAAAATCAGGACCCATGGAAGAAAGGCAATAGCAACATCCTAGAATGATGGATGTTAGTCACAGTCAGTCGCTAACTCCACCCTCCCCATTCCAAAATTCCTACAGCCTAGAAATCATTAGCACAGAGTAGCTAGTGTGCAAATCTGTAAAGGAATGAAGTACTTAAAAAAAAAAACTAGTATACTTCCCTTTTGACCACACAATAAACTGTAAAGTTTCTTCAGAGTCACTGTTTGACTATAAGCACTTATTTAAAAACCCTTATCTGCATGTAAAATTACTTCAGTTACACTGTGCAGTCAAGATAATAATAGATTATATAGAGCAAAAATTTGGATTGAAGACAACCTTTAAGCTTAAGGATTACCTTGACTACTAAACTGGCCAGTTCCTTTACTAAGTAAGTAATAAAGGACTCTCTACAATACAAAGATTCCTCAAAAATCTAGAAATATAATCCCAGCACTCAGGAGGCTGAGACAGGAGGAACATTGCAAGTTTGAGACCAGTCTGGGCTACAAGTGAGCCCAAAGCCAGCATGAACAGGATAGCAAGAACATGTCTCAAAAAGAAAAGAAAAGAAAAAATAAAAAAACAAAACAAACAGACCTAGAAGTAGAATGACTATATGACTGAGCAAAGCCACTCCAGGTTATACAGTTCAAGAAAAAGAAATCAGTGTGTCAAGGAGATACCTGTGCTTATGTATTTATTACAGCATTATTCGTATGAGCCACAATATGGACTAAACATTGATGTTTTTCCATGGATGAATAGATAAGACAAATATGGTTTATATGCATGATAGAATATTATTTAGCCATAAAAAGAAAGAATCTCGTCATTCGTGGCAACATGAATGAATGAGCCAGGAGCACAGTACGTTAAGTGAAATCAGACTCATAAAGACAAACACCTCGTGTCCTCACTTGCATGTGGAAGTTAAAATTGATCCTGTACAAGTCGAGAGTAGTGAAACTGTTACCTGGGGAAGGGAAGGGATGGTGAGAGAATGGCTAATGGATCCAAGGTGCAGCTGAACTGGAGGAATAACTTCTAATGGTCTACAGCACAGTGGGTAACTATGGCTGGCAACGATTTTTTTTTTTATCTTTCTTTTTTTTTTTTTTCGTGGCACCAGGGATCAAACTCAACCTCATACATGCCAGACAGGTGCTTAAGCCACTGAGCCAAACTCCCGGCCCTAGTTTCTTGAGGCAGGGTCGTACTATGTGGCTCAGGCCGGCCTTGTGCTCGCGTTGTAGCCCAAGCCGGCCTCAAACTCACAACGCTCCTCCTACCTCAGCCTCCCGAGTGCTGGGATTAAAGGTGTGCGCCACCACACCCAGCTTGGCTGGCAATGATTAATTATATATTTCAAAAATAGCTAGTACAGAGGACTTTGGATGTTCCCAACACAGAGAAATGATCAATATTTAAGGCAGTAGATTACCAATCACTTTGATCTAATCATTACACCATGCATACATATATTGAAATATCATGCTGTATTCCATAAGTAAATAAAATTATGCATCAATAACAATTTCAAATATAGTTCTTAAAACACTTCCTTGCAAAAACCATGGGCTGGCAAACAGCTCAGTTTACTATAATAAAATTTCACAGTGCAAATAAAGGGAAGTGCCTTATAAATCTTAGCTGTCATTATGCTTTGTTAATAGCATGGATATAAAAACCTATCATGTGGCTTTATGGTGGATAGTTAGATACGTGAAAATCAAAACTTGCCTCAGGTCAATTGATTACTAAACCTCTGCCTCATTCCGCCTCCGGCTATCCCTTCTCTCATCAGGGTGATCCTATGTGACAATGGCTTGCTCAGTGGCTGAGAGTACATAGGAGCCACAGTTTCCTTTCTCGTCCTCACAAGTGTGGCAAATTCAGGCATTGTTGTAGTCAGGGGTTGCAAGGAGAGCAATTGCATACGGGATACATCACCCAATGAGTTAAATACAAGGAAACTGCAGGATATCTAGTCACACACTAAAGACCTAGAAAACCCAGCTGAGGGCCTGGATCCCATGGCAATATCCTGCATGAGTTCAGTTGAAGACCTAGAGCCCATGACAATGCCTCATGCAAGTCTGTTTCATGAATCTGTGCTGGGAAGGCCCAAAGGTCAGCAGTGGAAGCTAGAAAGTCTGTGCCAGTGGGGTGAAGGAGCTGTGCCTCCAGGCCGGGGGTTCTGTACTGGAGCCAAGAAGTAACACTCAGAATAAGGACCAGGGCTCTCCAGAAAAGTACCACAGCCATCCTCAGCAATAGTGAAGTCCTGAGCTCCTCTGACAATGAGAACAGCAGAACACACATCAGGAAGCCAGCAAGACAAGCTTCTCCTGGAGATTGAACAGCACACATATTCCCCTCCAGAGCCAGGAAGCGATGCTCAAAATAAGGACCAAAGCTCCCCCAAAGTGAACCATAGCCATCTTTCGCAACAAGGTTCAGAGCTCCTCTGATGATAACAGCCAAGTTCATATCAGGGAAGAAGCTTCACAAGCTCCTCCAGGAGAACCAACAACAACAAAGCTTAGGAGAACCCACAATGATGCTGTTCTTCCTCTCCAGTCTCCTTTTTCTGCTGGCAGCTTTCTCAGGTGGGCCAGCCATGCTTGCACCATGCTGACTCAGTTCAGCTGGTGTTAAATTGACCATCAGTTTTTAATCCATAACAGGCATAATTTGGGCAAATCCTTGAAGCAGGATAGTGGGACTTGGGGAGGGGAAGTCTCCAGTCAACCCTCAGAGATGGCATCGGTGGCACTGTGACTTGGAGTCATCTGCCCCAAATGGCGTGAGGCCTGCCAGTGACAGGTTGGGCCACTGTCCTCTTCGACTTTGTGTGTGTCCAAAAGAGCATAATAAGTGCTCAGTAATAGCTGCTTGCTACATTGTGCTGTCTTGAACTAAATCAAAGTGGCCAGCCACCCCCAATGGCTTTGCTCAGAAAGCAGGAAAGTCCCTGCCACTGATGTCACAGCCACACGGGCCAGCCTCAGTCACCTGCTCCTGTGTCCCACAGATATTAATTGAATGCTTTCTGCAGGAATGCTCGGCATAAAACAAGATAGGCAAGACCGAGCTATCAGCTATCCTGGAGTTAGGGTCTAATGATGATGAAGATGGATAATTAAACAAATAGCTCCATCCAGTCTGATGGGAGCTCCACGGGGAGTGTGCAGCAGGAACACGTTCATAAACGGGAGGAGCCAGGACGGGTGTCAAAGAGGGGAGGCCCATACTGACGGGAACAGAGAGCCACGCCGAGCCCTGGGAGTCCTGATGAGGATTTGGGGCATTAGCGAGAGTCATGGAAGCTTGTGTGGGCTCTAAAGCAGGACAGTGCTGTATTCTGATTTGCTTTTTAGAAAGAGCCATCAGGTTCCATTGTGGACAGTGGACTGGAGAAGAAGAAGGTAGAATGGGATAGTGGTGTTGAAGGAGCAGGCCAGGCAGGGGTGAGCATGGCCTAAGTTAAGGGACGAGAAAAGTGGAAAGATAGATCTGTGCTGGGAATCAAACCCAAGGCCTTCTCACTGAGCTACATCCCCAGCCTCTTTTTTAAAATTTAATTTAATTTAATTTTTGAGACGGGCTCTTGTTATGTTGCTAAGCTACTCTGGCTGGACTCAAATTTCTGATCCTTCTGCCTTGGCTTCCCGGAGTGTTGGGGCTGCAGGCATGCGCTACTATGCCCAGCATGGAGATATATTCTGCAAGCAAAGATAGAGAAAGAAGTGGAGAATGAAAGAAAAATCAAATGGTGGTACACGCTTGTAATCCCAGCACTTGGGAGACTGAGGCAGGAGGATTACTGCGGGTTCAAGGCCGGTCTGGGCTATAAAGTGAGTTCAGGGCCATCCTTGAACTATATATGAGACCCTGTCTCAAAAAGACAAATAAAAAAGAAAGGAAGGAAGGAAGGAAGGAGGAAGGAAGGAAAGAAAGAAAGAAAGAAAGAAAGAAAGAAAGAAAGAAAGAAAGAAAGAAAGAAAGATCAAAGATGAGCTGAGGGTTGGAACTTGGGACATTGGGATAGGTGAGATTTCATTTGCTGAAATGGAAAGGGAAATGAGTTCCATTGTGAGCATGTTGATTTAGTAGTTGCTTAAGTGTCTGTGTGACATTCACATTGCCAATATCCAGTGAACAGTCGCATGTAAGATTCTGAAGCTTGAGGATGGAGATTAAGGACAGAGTTGTCACTGCATGTGTGGCCACTGACACAGTGAGATCAAAGACTCTCCAAACAGAATATAATAAAAGAAGCTGAAGAATACCATTATTTACAATAGTAATCCTCAAACCTTGGTGTGCATCAGAGATGCAGTAAATTGCTAGGGGGAAAAAAAAATGTATTCCAAGTTCCACCATCTGCGTTTCTAATTGGTGAAGTCTGGCCCAAAGCCCAGGAGTTTGCAGTAAGGTCCCTGGATGCCTCTGATGTGGATGCGATGTGGACCACACTTTTATAAACACTGATGTTAGCAGGAAAAGACAACAGTGACACCTAAGAGTAGAACAGAGCCAGGTGGGAAGACCAGAATACAGGGCCTTGGAGTCGAAGAAGATCGTTTCCCCACAGGAAGATTTGGCCAGCCAGGCCACTGACCCCACCAGACTTGCTCTTGTGGTCGACATTAAATGTTAAAAGGTGCTGAAGAACTTCGTTAAAATACAAATGTGTTGTGTTAACTGAAAGGGGTCATATGTATTTTTTACTATTACGGATCCAATCATTTATCCAAAACTATAGGGCCCATATGTGCTTCAGGATTTAGAACCTTGGGAACCTCAGAAAGTTGCTTAGACTGTATATCACTTAAACCTCCGATGTGTTACTGTCTGGGACAGCATTTAACCATCTAATTCAAAACAATATCTGCAGCAAAATATTTACAGTCTCACTTAGTGATGGAAACAAAGAATCTCATATCAGATGAAGCCAGTTTGGTGACAAATGAACTTAAATTAAGTTAAGTTTTACCTGAGCTATATTACAAAAAACAAGAAAAAGAAAAACATCTCGCCGGCCTAGTGGCCCACACCTGTAATCCCAGCACTCAGGAGACCGAGGCCAGGAGGATCGCCATGAGTTAGAGGCCAACCTAGCCTCATAAAGCCAAAACAAACAACAAAAATTTTCAATTTGCAGAGCTTTATAGATTTCAGAACTGAAGATAAATGATTACAAATCTCTAACACCTGGCCATCTTGCACAATAAAGGTGTTTATCAGACTGCAATCAGCCCTGCTATAACTCTTATTTGAAAACACAAACTATTCCCATGTAATTGATGGACCAGGGAACAACTGAACATAACTCAAGTTTCACATTTGCTCACACCCAATTTTGTCTGCAAGAAATGTTAGGGGAACAGAGAAAACTGCGTCCAGCCAAGATGGGTGGGAACGCGCTGAACGCACGCACACACTTCTCACATCCACCTGCCCCCAGTTCGTGACATGTCACTTTGTGAGGTTATGTTTTGTCGTTCTGTCAACTCACGAACTTTTCCATTTAAACAAACAGTCACTCGATATCCCAAACTTGTCTAAGTTCCCTGATTCAACACGCTAAGCAGTGCATGCTTAAAGGAAAATGCTATCTATGTGCAAAGACCTTGAATGGAAATTACCAAATCCTACAGAACTGACTCCTTTCCGTGGTAGGGGAAGTTGCTTTAATCACTGGAAGCACAGCTACCATTCTACAGATCTCAGCTGCCCAGGGAAACAAGTGGATGAAGAGGAGAAAGCTGCAAAAGGATTATCCAGCCATGATGCAGAAGTTAGCTGATGAAGAAGGCTATTCTTTGGATCAAATTTTAAATTTTGATGAAATGGTTATCTATTATAAGCAAATGACTGGAAGCATCTACACCTCCAAGACAGAAACACATGACCCCAAACTTAAAGCTGTGAAATATCTTTGAACTGTAATGTCTGGTGCCAACACTCAACTGAAGACTATAAGCCACACTCATCTAAGTCTGATGTTGCAACATTCTATTGATTTCTGATAACTCTTCTACCACTTCCTAATAATTGATAGGACGTAACACTTCTAATACCTACTTTCGTAAGTAAGCAACTCTTTTTAAGAGGAAACACCATATTTGTTGTGATAGATTTGTATGTATATATTTATGTGTGTGTGTGTGTGTGTGTGTGTGTATTTCTTATCCTTTTTTGTGTTTTAATATCTTCTGGGAGAGAATTTTAGATATCGTATTTAATTTTGTTAAATCTTTTAACATGTGCACAACTGTGCTATCACTTTATTAGGCGTCTATTTTGTTGTTGATGTTGTTTTGTTGTTTTTGAGACAGGATCTCACCATGTAGGGCAGGTCTTGAACTCACTTATGTAACCCAGAGTGACCTCCAACTTGTGTCAGTCCTCCTGCCTCAGCCTCGTGAGTGCTGGGATTATAGACATGTGCCACCGTGCCTGGTTTAGGCTTCTATTTTTATGTGTCACTGAAACAGCATTTTTTAGCACATGGCTAACATCAGTGAATTTAGTTAACAACCAAAATGGGAAGGACAATTAATACAATGAATCAGTGATGATAATAAGATTAACTTCAATATTTTAAAAAAGTGATGTAGAAAGAGGGGAAACACAAGAGAAGTATCTGCTAATCACCTAACCCAGTGCTTTAGCATGAGGATGAGACACCTAACTGACTGATAGAAAAACTGATCCTGGGTGTGGCTAAAAGTTAGGTTTCTGTAATACAAAGAACACAGACCTAAGTGGGTATACGTGTGCATGTGTGCGTGTGTCTGTGTGTATGTGTGTGTGTGGCCGCTACCAAAACAGGAAGGTGTTATAGCCTGACTGAGGTGAAGCCCTCAGCTGGGGCTTCTGTGGTGCTGAGGAAGGCTCACTCCTGAGCTCAACTTCAAGCTAAGGAATGTTCTTGGGAGTTTGGAAAGATGCCTATCTGCTTCCCTTTTAAAAGTAAACAGGTCAGGCCGGGGATTTAGCTCAATGGCATAAGTGCCTGCCTGACAAGCACAAGGTTGTGAGTTCGATCCCTGGTACCCCCCCAAAAAAGTAAACAGATCAAGATTTGCTTCAAAGAAAAACTGAGAGAAAAGGCTTTAAAATAATATGAGAAGGGGCAAATGACACCTTGTATACCTACCACTGTGTTTGTCCCTTCTCATTTATTTTGAGAGTTTTCCATAATAGAGTTAAATAAGTGACTAGTGAATAGCAACCTCATACACTCCAGAGCGGCTGTGACCAAATCACAGCCCAGGTTCTCGACTGTTTCATTCCCACAAGGCCCATGGCTTGGATCTATCTGAAGCCTATTTTTGCACTCATTGATAAAAATAGTGCTTAGGTATGAGGTAGGCAGTGTAAATTTATGCTGTAATTAATCCAATTCTCTGGGCACTGTAAATTTCATGCAAATACTTGCATTGAAATTTAATAATAGCAGTTTATGGCTGGGCATGGTGGCTCACACCTGTAGTCCCAGCACTCAGGAGACTGAGGCAGGAGGATCATTGCAGTTTGAGGCCAGCCTGGACTACACAGTGAGTTCAAGGCTAGTCTGAGTTACAGAATGAACAGTGCCTGCCTGGCAAGCACAAGGTCCTGAGTTCAATTCTGGATATCTCCCCCTGCCGGGTGAATTACAGAGTGAGACCCTGCCTTAAAAAAAAGAAAAAAAGTAAAAAGCAGTTTATGAAGGACTTTTTATTTCTAAAAAGTTCAGTTCTACTGACACTTCCTAAGAGTTTGGCATTTGACCGAATATCATTACCCCTCAAAAAGTTATTTTTATGCACATATTCAAAGGATATAAGTTACCAGAATTAAAACAAATTAAACTCTTCATTCTATAATGACAGCTGAACTGAACCCTCTGGACAGCTCAAACTCATTAAAAAGGACACGAATCTTTGCCCCTTATTAAAAACTAAAGGTGGTGAGTAGTTATGTTATGATAGCTCATAGGAAAAGCTAATGCAGCCGCTAATCTCTGGCTCCCAACTGGGCTGTGTAACTGGACAGATGATTAACTCCATATATGAAAGTTTATTAAACTCACAAAAACAACAGAGTTCTATCACATACCACTTCGAGAGTCCAGAAATCAAAAAGTAGTCGTACACACAACTCTCAAAGCATCTGTCAATAAGATAGCTGGTCAAGACAGAGGAATAGTTCAATAATTTTTAAAAATAAGTATCATTTGGCCTGGGCCAGGGTGTAACTCAGCCATCCATAGTATGCATCAAACCCCAACATTTATATTCTTCTTTTGTTGTATGTTCTATAAAGTGCCTACTCTGACTATAAACAGAACACAGAAAACAAGTCCCTGGTTTCAGCAGTGGAGTAACTGATACACTATTTAAGAAACATACCTACCATAGGCCAGGTGAGGTGGCGTGTGCCTATAATCCCAGCACTTGGGAGGCTGAGGCAGGAGGATCACTAAGAGTTGGAGGCCAGCCTGGTCTACACAATGAGTTCAAGCAAGCACCTGTCTTGAAAAAGAAAGAAAGAAAAAAAGAAAGAAAGAAAGAAGAAGGAAGAAGAAGAAGGAAATATTCAAAATCAGACTTTAAGAGCTAATTTAGAACATGTACATTGTAGAGTTTGTTATTTGTGGTACTTCTTTTTTCAGTATGGATCCCGACCAAGAGAAGCAGTCACAGGGAGGAAGGACTGGAAATCACCAAACGCCCAGGTTGGGTTTGGAGCCCAGTGCATCTGAAAATGGAGACTCCCAGCTTCCATCTTGCCCTGGGCCAGCCCTGCCCAAAATCTTCCCCCTCAAGCCCTCCCAGGTTCCCCAGCCCCCGTTTCGGGTCCTCGCTCGTGGGGACGCAGGTTGGCTAGCGTTCTTTTCCACATCCACCACTAAGTGTCCAACCGGTTGCTAAAAGCATATTGTGTACGCACAAATCAAATACCAATCTCCAGGTCTTAGATCCTATCCTCTTTCTTAGAAAATCCAGCCTTAATCCAGTTTGCATTTTTTCTCCCAAAGCAGCTTATTCACTAATGGAACAGTCAGATTCCTCCACTTTTTCATTTGTCCACACAGGGAAAAAAAAAAGCTGCCCGGAAGACCACCTGTATCGGATCGGCAGCTGACTGAGGATTGTTTATTCTGGAAACAGATTTTCAGGATAATTCTAAGGATTTTGCACATGTCAAAGTGTCACTTTTCCATATCGCATGGTGTGGCCACCACACGGCAGCTCCCTTGTTCTCATTTGTGAGGCCCGTCGACGGAAGACAGAAAGAACGTGTCTATTAGTTTCTGAAACTTCGAAGCTTCGCTTCATTTTCCTCCACCTGACATGCAAATACCAAACCTTTTCATCTACTTTTGAATATTCTGCCATTCCAGAAATTTGTGTCGGGCCCAGTTCCGAAGTAATTATTTAAATGTAACTCCCAATGCCGTTAAAAGGAATTTGATCAAGCTGCTAAATTAAGCTGCAAGCATGAAATATATTATGTAGTTAGTTTATAAATCAGAGTGCTGCCAGGGATAGTGTTCAGTGGCATAGTACTTGCCTGGCAAGCATGAGGTCATGAGTTCAATGCCTGGTACAAAAAAATAAAAATAAAAAATAAAAAATAAAAAAATCAGAGTGCTTTCTGCAGAGGAGCCAAACGAATTTCTTCTCAGAAAGATTAAATTCTAAAACTACTAAATAAAACTCAAGAGACAACATATGCTTTTACTTGATGTTTTATTCTACTTCCCTGCTGGTGTTTTACAATGAAATTGTAAATAAGAAGCCATTTAATAACAGAAATGACTTGCAATATGAAAGGGTTCTTGGAGAAAAGAAATTGCCTGTTTTAAATGGAGAATCATTTTTCACTGGCCTATTTGCCTAAAATGACCCGAACCTGAATCAAGTAGTACTTAATCTATTACCACAGGCCATGTCCACTTTCTAGCAAGCCAGCTTCTTCAGCTGAAATGAACTGTAGCACTTGGAAATCAGTACTGCTATTCTTCATATGGGAAGAAGGACAGGCTGCCCACCAAAGTGTATAAAAATGGTTATTTCATAACAGTAAGTTCTTCAAGGTCTTTTTGGAGGAGTTTGAGGAAAACCCTTTGTAATAAGATATTGAAGAATTGAGAGGCCCGTGCACACTGTCCTAATTGGGGTGGGGTAGGGTGATCACACAGGAAGACATGTTCAGAGAAAGCCATCGTGTTGGACATATATGCCTATGTGTTGTGTTCAGCTGGTCTCATCCTCTGTTTCTCTAGGCTCCTCATTTTCATAGCACTGACTGCATCCTGACACACGTGTGATCTTCAAGCTAGCTTTGCCCTCCTTGGTCTGGTTCATAAGGTTGCTGGGTTATTACTGTCTTTAGTACATTACTTATCTCTTTCCAGCACTTTACATAACTAACCTGACTTTTCACTGATGATCAGTCTCCTCCACACCCACCCAGCCTTGGGATCATAAACTTGAGTACTCAAGTAGCATCTTGGTGAGTAACCACCAGTGTGCCCACGTCCTCAAGGGTATTTCTGGCTCATTGGAAGAACTGGATGATAATCCAGTCCACCCAAAGGACTTCCTGCCTTTTGAGAAAAGCCGGGGTCAGTGCTGAGGAGCCCTTGCTCGCCCTCCTCCCAGCACTGCAGGGTGACTCAGCAGTAATGATTCACCCCTGTCTCACTGACGGTTATAAAAACACCCCTGCATTTCTAAAACAATGACCAGAAGTCAGGCTGACTTGAAGGACAGTTCAAGTAGGCCTAGATTGCATATTCTATCAGTGTAAGAGACCGTCATTTTTTTAAGCCTCTTCTCATTGCCAAAAGCAATTCTGAAGTCCCTCAGTGTGGTCTCTTGTATCATGGGCAACCGAAAGGGCATGTACACACCAGAACAGACAAAAAGAGCAAGGGAGAGGAAAATTCCAGCTTAGGCACTATTGAGTTTACCCAGGAGGGAATCAGGACTCGGGACACCTGCCTACCCCAAGACCACACAGAGCGGGTCCTCTACAGAGCGGGTGGCAGGGAGCTCAGCATGGCTGCAAGTCTCTTGTGCAACTCTGGAGGACAATCTCTTTCCCATCCGGGCATCTGCATTCTTTGGCAGGCAATTACAAAACGGCCTTGCGCTGTGGAGTCCAGGGTCTGGTCACCACTTACTGATCTATGACCTGGAGAAAGTCACCAGATTTCTCAAAACATTGGTGCTAACATTTTTAAAAATACAGATCTTGACATATTTTCTGTCACAGGGTGGCTGTCAAGGTTAAATGTAACAATGTCCCTTAAGTCCCAGTTTGTATTTAGCATTCATTAAGGAACTATAATTATGAACTATTGTAGCTCAATGGCTCCAGACATGGCTGTGTTATGACTCTTTACTAATAACTGAAAAAAAAAAAAAAAAAAAGGCAGCTAACCTCCCCCCCATCTCATCTCTTTCTAGAATAAAATAAAAGACTGGAACCTTCTGCATATGTTCTCTCTTCCTTTCTCTCTCTTTCTCCCCTCTCTCCCTTTTCCCTACCTTTTCTTTCTCTCATTCTAATTTTTATATGATTAGTCTTTTCCTTCTTTGATGTTTTATGTCTAACTTTATTGAAGTTTTATTTTATTATAGAAAACTTCAAACATATAAAAATTAGAATCTTGAAACTCAACTACCCATCATGTAGCTTCCACAATGTTTAACTTGTAGTTGATGTAAACGTTAACTCTAGGTGAGCAAAATAAAGATTACTTTTTTTCCTCTTCAGTTTGCCTGTAATGTAGAATCACATAGATTTTTCTTATTAAAATCCCAGGAAATATATAAACACTACTCAATTTACTTCTGTTTAGCACATTAAAAACAAGCAAACTAACAAAAAAGGAGCCCAGTCTTTCTGGCTTTATGTTTGATAGTCATAGAAGTTGCAAAAAATATACAAAATCTACATAATCAAACTCCCAGACTCAGTAAGAATCAAGGCAGAGTCTACGAATGGCATGGGGCCTGAGACCCATAAAGTGTTCACAAATCCTCTAGGATCTTTTTTCCTGAATGTGGTCCAAGGATTGAATTCTAAGCGACGTAAAAAGAAAATTAGTTGAACCATGATTTGTCCTTTAGCTAGAGAAATTCCCCATAGCTCTATCAATGAAAATCGAGTTCTTGTCAAATGTGGGCCTCCAGTGTCTAGGTTGTTGGTGTAGAACCACTGAAATTATAGCAAACCACATTTCATGGACTCTGAAAATGATTTCTTAGTAATGGCAAACTAATTATGTGATTACTAGACTCCCTTCATGTGCCATTAGTCATAGGAAGCTGGAAAATATGCCTGTTTTCAAGGCAAATTGCTCATTTTCAATTGTACCTCCCAAAGCAGATTCTCATCTGTAGGTCCGAACCGGAAAATCCAAGCCAAATTTTCAATTAAAACTTCTGCACAGCCATCCTCAGTCGGGCAAATGGCCTGTGACGACCGAGGGACTTGTAAAAGCAAGAACCAGGCATAAAAGACTGGAACCTTCTGCATGTTTTCTTCCTCACCTTCAAATGCTTTAGAAGAACTAAAAATCACAGCCGCTTTTATTCCTGTAACTCAGAAAATGCAGCGTAACTATTTTTTCCCCTGGCAAATCCCTACCTCATCAAGTTTTGGCTCCACTTGTGTGAAAATAACAACCGGCCTCATCTTCAAGTTCAGATGAACAAGGCTGATATCCAAAACTTCCACTGCTGGAGGGTCAGGAGTCGGGAAGACTACAGGGGAAGACAGGATCAGGGCGGGGAGTCTGTATCTACAGCAACAAGGAGACCCCACCTCCACCCCGTGGAGTACAGAAGAGAAACAAGACCCTTACTAGGTATGGGCAACAAGCGGGGAATAAGGGCACTCAAACTCGCTAGATGAAGAATTCCTGGGTGTGGTGGGCAGCCCTGTAATTCTAGCACTCTGGGAGGATGAGTCAGGAAGATCCTAAGTTCAAGGCCAGCCTTGGCAACTTAGCAAGATCCCACCTTTTTTTTTTTTTTTTTTTTTTTTTTTTTGTGTGTGTGTGGCACCAGGGGATCAAACTCACAACCTCGTGCCTGCCAGACAGGCACTTAAGCCACTAAGCCAAACTCCCCGGCCCTAGTTTTTTGAGGCAGGGTCACACTGTGTAGCTCAGGCTGGCCTTGTGTTTGTATTGTAGCCCAAGCTGGCCTTGAAGTCACAACGCTCCTCCTACCTCAGCCTCCTGAGTGCTGGGATTAAAGGCGTGCGCCACCACGCCTGGCAAGATCCCACCTTAAAACAGATTTTTTTTTAAAAGGGCTGTGGATGTAGCTCAGTGCAAAGGGTTTGGGTTCGACCAGCACGCACACACATACACACAATTCCTTAGGGCTCAAACCACAACCCATTCGCATTTGTAACCACAGCACTTGGTACACAGTAGGAATGCAATAAATGTTTGGCAAATTCAATTGAAATGAGAAGAAATGAATTGACCAATAGAACTTGTAGTGTCTCCAAACATAATTAATTCTTGAGGTTCCCAAATTCAGCTGAGAGTTGCCTGCAGACTTAGTCTTAATTTCCATCTAATGACAACCCCTGAGACCCGATATGAATTTCACTAAAACAGTCCGCTTGCCAGCAGCTAGAATGGGAGCACGATGCTGGGGAAGATCTGTGTGTCACCTGTGTCACCGGGTCGGAGGACAGCCGGGAGGTAGGTTAATTATGTTCTCTCAAGCCTGCCCGGTGTGGAACTTGTGTCTAGGAGCAGGGGAGAAACTGCCGCAGATCTAACTCAGGGCGATCGCGAGGATGGGTGCAGCGAGGGTGGGCAGCTGCACCGAGCTGCCGGCGGCTGGAGGCTCAGCCAAGGTGGCCCTGGGCTCCCGGGCCAGCGTGGACGGCGCCACACAGAACGTGGCCCAGAGCCAGCCTGTGGAGCTGCCGGCCGCAGAGACAGAAATGCCGGAGCTGGCTCAGTTCCCCTCTTGCACAGCTCCACGGGGCAGTCTCGTTTCTGCGGTGACGTTTGCTGTTTTCAATTCCAAATAGCACTCAAGTTCGATCTTGTTCCCGCACCAAACTTTTCAATCAGGTGTGGCCTGAGCAAAGCCGGTAACAATGACGCACTCTCCCTGACCCTGTCCCAACTTCTCTGTAAACCGGTGTGGTATGAAAGAGGTAACTTAACACCAACTCCGACTCCAGGGCGGCTGCGGCCTCGCTCCTCTGTGTCTGGAGGAATGCTTTCTGCTACCACTTTTAGGGAGTCCCAAGAAAGGGTGTGGCCGTGGAGGTCTGACTGGAAAAGACATCTTCTTTTCATAAACCCAGGACAGGATGAGCACTGGCCCAATAAACATCTGGGCCAGGCATTGTTCCAGGTCTAAGCAGCAGCAAGCTGGGGGAGGAGAGACAATGCGGAACGCTACAGACAAAAATAATTAGTTGAATCAGTGCTGGTTACAGTGGCTGTGTTGATTTAAAATGCTCTGGGAGCTACTGGGCAGAGTCAGGGCTTGATTTCTTTTTGTTGTATTTGTTTTCTTTCCGTGTGAGCAAATGAAATAAGTATGAGAACGGAAACTAGTGCATACATAAACCAGGTAGGTGGGATTTGATGAGTTAGACCTTTAAGCTTTACAGAATGCTAGACTTTTGATGAGGAAAAAAAAAACTAAAGTGCTGACTCAAGGTTTAAATTCCATGCTTTTATCTTTGGGAAGACAGCTAATTAAATATAGTCTTTACAGTATCTTAGATTAGGTGCTCTGTGTGAAGAGACTCAGTCTGACATTGTCTTAATATCATTCTCTGTATTTCTAAATGCTCTTCGGTGAAGCTATGTTTCTTAAATAATGAGAAAGAGTTAGTTTGTGTTATATTAACTATTTGAAAAGTGACTTTTAAGGCAAGTGTGGTACAGCGCACAGATCTAGTGTGGTACTAGAGCTGGATTCGGGTTCAAGTTCTGGCTTTGCCACCTATTAGCCCCAAGAAGTTGAAAAAGTTCTTTACTTTTCTGGACTGCAATTTCTTCTGCTTAATCTAGTAGGTGATAACAGGTCCCACTTCACAGAGCTGTGAAGGACGCTACAACAGGAAGTACCCAGCAGCCTAGCCACTGAGATGGTACCTCTTGCCAGTAAAGAATTCCTTCATCCTGTGACTGTTGCAAGAGAACCCCAAAACTGCAAGAATTCCTTCTTAAAAGACAAGCTAATTCTGCACAAATATTTTTTAAATGCTAATTAAAAAGCACAGTATGACTAGGGATGTAGTTTCAGCACTCAGGAGGCTGAGGCAAGAAGATCATGAGTTTGAGGCCGGCCTGGCATACAGAGTGAATTCAAAAGTTCAAGTCCAACCTGGAGAACATAGCAAGCCTCTGATAAAAAAAAAAAAAAAAAAAAAGAAAAAAAAGAAAAAGAAAAAAAATCAGAGAAAAAACAAGCCAAAATCCCTGTACTTGGGAAGTTGAGGCAGGAGGATTACCATGAGTTCGAGGTCAGACTGAATTGCACAGTGAAAGCCTGTCTCAAAAAGACAAAAAAAAAAAAAAAAGAAAAAAGAAAAGGACTACAAGAACAATACAATGGTTCAATGAAACAGGAATCAACTCTTAAAAAGATAAGATCTATAAACCCTCAGTCAACCGAAGCAAAAGAATGAGTGAGAAGACCCAACTAAATAAAATTAGAGTTGAAAGGGAGATATTACAACAGATACCAGAGGATCATTAAGAAATATTTTAAAACTTATATTCCAATGAATTAGCAAATCTAGAATACATGGACAAATATCTAGATATATATGACCTACCAGCAGACCAATAATAAGTAATGAGATTGAAACAGTAATGAAGTCTGCCAACACAGCAAAGCCCAGAACTGGACAGATTCATCACTGAAATTTATCAGACTTTTAGAGAAGAGCTAACAGCAATGCTCCTCAAAATATGTGAAGTAGCAAGGGAAGGAAATCTTCCACACTCATTCTGTGAAGCCGCTATTACCCTGTTAACAAAACCTGATAAGGCTGCTATAACAACCAAAATAAATAAACAATTAAAAAGAGGAAGGAAGGAAGGAAGGAAGGAAGGAGGAAAGAAGAAAGGAAGGGTGAGCCTGGTGAGGTGGAGCATGCCTGTAATGCCAGTACTTGGGAGGCTGAGGTAGGAAGATCACTCTGAGTTCAAGGCCAGCCTGCACTGCATAGTGAGATCCTGTTTCAAAAAACAAAAACAAAAGCAAATGAACAAACAAACAAAAACCAGAAAGAAAAATCTCCAAAACTAAAGCAATCGTGAGTAAAAAGAGTGATGCTAGAGGCATCCAATACCTGATTTCAGGTCTCTCTTCAGATTGTATAAATCTTCGCCTTTTACAGTTCCTGATGTCAACATTACCACAGAACCACTGTAACAACAGCATGAGAAAAAAAAAGTCTTATTTCTTATGTACATGTGTTCATGGAAGACTCCAGGTAAGGATGCATTTACTGGTGCTTTGTGCATTCCAGAGAATCAACAAAAAAAATCTATCGCTGGGGCTAAAAACTCACCCAGGGAAGCAAGTACCCAGGGCAAGTGGACCTGCAGGTTTTCTAGACTCCTGCTGGAGCTCACTGAGCAGCCTGTGTGCGCAGCATCCGGTCTGATTTCTCATGAATGAATGAGTCAGAAATGCTGGGGCCTGCCGGACGGGGCCTGGTCCAGACCTTCACATATGGCTGGTGAATAATTGATTGCAAATCATCACTTCAAGTGCCATGCTTTTATTGCCGGTGTCAGGTTCATTGTCAGAGCCTTTGGAAAGCAATACAGCAAAATCTACGAGGAGCCATAAAAACGCCCGTATATTTTCACCCGCTTATTGCACCCCTGGGAATTGATCAAAGGAAATAATTTACATACAAAGATGTTTCTGGCTGTTCCCTATACAAAAGCGAACTTGCCTAAATGTTCAACTATGGTTATAACATATAAATAATAATGACAAAGATAATACAGTGACCCAGAACCATAGTCATAATAAAACATTAAGCTATAGAGGCAACATAAGAAATGGTATCGTAACACGAGTTTGTCTCTAAAATTTGGTATGAGTAATAATCAGAAATAAAATTCAAAAATAAAAGAAATGCTGGATGTGGTGGCACATGCTGGTAATCACAGCATTCGAAGGCTGAGGCAGAAGGATCACGAGTTGAAGACCAGCCCAGGCTACACAGTGAATTCAGGCCAGCCTGGACTATATAGCGAGAACCTGCCTGAAAACTGAACATAAAGCCAGGCATGGTGTTCTGTACTTTTAATCACAGCACTTGAGAGGCTGAGGCAGGAGGATCACTGTTAGTTTGAGGCCAGCCTGGGCAGCATAACAAGACCCCGTCTCAAAAAAATAAAAAAACAAACAAAAAAACAACCTATTCAGAAATGAATAAATTAAAAATAAAATGTGAAGGAGATGAACATACAATTTTAAATTTTTTCTCACTATGATATTTTTGTTTTTAAACTAGATTTCACCTCTGTTACCCAGGGGATTCTATTCCCTCCGCCTGTGAAACAACTGGGACTGAACTTGGTTCTACTATGCTTTTCTTTTCTTTCCTTTTTTTTTTTTTTGTAAACAAAAGAATTGTGGGGAACCACAGGTACGACTCTCCTTGACTCTCCTTGAAAAGAGGAGCAACTATCTCCATTTTGGATAAACTTGGCCCGACAGAGCTGGCTAGGTTATTTCTTTGTCCCTTTAATCGGCTTTAAGCAATGTAAATTGGGCTGGCTGAGGAGCTGATGTAAAATCTCTAAGGCAAAGCATCAGGTCAGTGTTACCCCACCCAGGGACTCCCCAAATATGTGGTTGAGCCAGGTGGGATGGAGAATCGTGCTCCACGTTGCCAGCTGGTACCGAGCCTTGAGAAAGAGGCTGTGACTTCCCAGGGCAAAAGGGATTGTATATCGGAACTGAAGCACTGACCCCAAATTATCAGACACTACCTCAGTTGTTATGCAGATTGCTCTCTCTGCATTTCTTGCCCTCTGCATATCGCAGAGGTGATCTCAGACCTCCCACCTAGCCCAGCTCACGATAGTCATGTATTTCCCGCCGCTTTCACTGTCACTCATCCCCAAGCCACTCCCCTCAGGGAGAATTAATAAAACCCAGGTTGAGTTTTGGGCGAGGCCTTTGTTCCAATGAACCACCATCTTGGCTGAATTTAGGACCGCTTGGCTCCCCACAACTGTATATATGTCTCAGTGTTTTTCTTCTCACCATGGGTTGCACTGGAAGTTGTAGATTGGAATTAGTTGATTAGAATTCCAATAACATCGCCTTGGGATTATAATTATAAACCTTCCTAGACCGTGATGAGGATGGGAAGGGGTTCTCTATAAAGAATCATACCATTTGACTAGGCTTTAAGTTTTCAAAACACAGGCATTGCCTGGCATGATGGCACATGCATTTAATCCCATCACTCTGGAGGCTGAGGCAGGAGGATCTGTGAGTTTGAGATCAGTCTGGGCTACCTAGCAAGACCCTGTCTCAAAAAGTCAACTAAATAAATAAATAAATGAGACATACCCTTGGTTGACTGTCACAACAGTCCTGGTGAGGCTCACAGAGAGTCGGCCTTTATCTAGGAGTCCTCTCCGGAGGAGCCACGCCAGGGTCCTGCCTGCTGCCCCTTGTTCCAGGGTCCTCCCTCTGAACAACCAGACCCAGACTCCCCTGGGAGACAGAGCCCAGCGCCCTACCCTGAGCCCCGCCTTCCTGGCCCGCTGTCCTTCCGGTACTTATTTACCCGAAAGACCCCTCCTGCCGACCTCCAGGTGTGACCGTTTCAGCAAAGGCTGAGCCTCTGACCTGCACAGATCTCTCCAGAGCCCCCAGTCTGCAGTGCCAAGAGCAGCTTTATCGGAAAGTCACAGGGTCCTCTGATTTGGAGAGGGGCGGCATCTTGTGTGATAAAAATGCGGATTTCAGCCAGCTCCGCAGAGCCCTCACAAACTTCACAAATGGACTGAAAGCTACCGTGAGTCACTCCGAAAGGTAAAATTGAACACACAGCTTCCAGAAAGAGCTTCACCCTCCACTCGCAGGGATTCCAGTAAAACCTGACCAGCTCAGGCCTTCGCCAGGAAATTCAGCTGCAAGTGGCAGGTGCTGCTGGGAAACCACATTTTCTTGAATAACCAAAAAGAAAACACTGCTGAAATCTAATTTCTGCATGTTCGGAGCTCCCAGCTATCCTCTGGCCTCAAAATGATCATGCATGGGACTGAGACAGCACAAGCAACCACCCAGAAGTCAGAAGACAGAGAGCTGAAAGAAAGAGAAGCGAGGAGTGAGAGCAGAATGGGAAGAGCAGAACTCTTTCCACCAGATGAAAAATGTCCAAGGGTTAATTTTGTGAGACAAAGACTGACGGATCATTAGCATCCCAACGTCTGCATATGAAAAATGTGCTGTAAGTCATAGCAGGTTTTTTGTTTTTTGCATCAGGAATCGAACTCAGGACCTCACACTTCCAGACAGGCGCTGTGCCACTGAGCTATAACCCTGGCTCCATAGCAGTTTAATAGATAGTAGATGGAAGTTTCTCTTTAGAGAAGTATTCTGGCTGATAGATGCATGCATCGTGTACAGTAAGAGTATAATGATAAAGATGGAAAGATAGAATCAATATCAGCATGTTGTGGCCACTAATGAACGGATGGGTCCAGGCAAAGATTATCAAAAACAGTTAAGGTCACAAGGGAGACAGCTGATTGGTGGCCCTGGTTGGAAGACTCAAAGCCGCCTTGAATAATCATGCAGAAGGAAAAAAATCAAGTCTGAATCTTTTTGAACTTTTAAATCCTAATACCAATTGAGAGGAAGAAGCAGAAGGCAGAAAACAGAACATGCTAGGTACACTGAAAGGATATGATCTATGAAATCCAAGCTTTTTTTGCAAAAGGGCAGTGGACCAAGAGATAGAGGCAGGGGGAGAATGAAAGGGAGCCTAAAAAGAATTCAGATGTGTTGTGTACATGGGCCAACTCCCCACAATGCACGTAATCTCTATGTGCCACGAACGTGCACTCATAAATTAAATCAAAACAAAACAAAAAAGTATGACCAGGCACGTTAGCGTATACTTGTAACTTCAGCACTTAGGGAAACTGAGGCACAAGGATCCCAGGTTTGAGTCTAGCCTGAGCAACTTAGTGACTTAGAAAGATTCTGTCTCAACATAGAAGAGTTGAAGGTGTAGGTCAGTGCAAAGGTCTCCGGGTTCAATCACCAAGCACACTACATCCACACATAAAATTTCCTAGACGATGGAAACCCCCAGAGCTGAGTAATCTTGTGTTCAACATATAAACCACAGCGTTTAGAAAGACAGACAGAGAATGGCAAAGCAAGTGGAAGCGATCTACAGACCTGTAGAGGCTGAAAAATCTCTCCCGGCAAATAATCACCACGCGTGGACCTCATGGAGATAGTCATCCAGATGAACCATAGCTGTTAGCGGCCGAGCAGCGGAGCCAAGGCGAGTTGAGGAGGAGGCGCGGCCGCCGGTGGTCAAGCACTGCGGTAAGAGCCAGCGGACGGCGTCAGCGCCCAGTGACCGACCACAGAAGCACCCTGGGAACCGGTGGCGGCGCGGGTGTGTGGCCCGGGGGCGGGAGGGTGGCGTCATGGAAGAGAAGGTGCTCCCCAAGGAGCTGGGCCCGCGGATGAGCCGCTGAATGAGTGGAAGCAGCTGTCCGCGCCGCAGGTTCAGAGGCTCTGCCAGAAGGCTAAGGACATCCTGACGAAAGAATCCAACATGCAAGGGGTTCCATGCCACAGTTACTGTCTGTGGAGCTGCACACGAGCAATTTCACGATCGCATGGAACTGCTAAGAATTGGTGGCAAATCACCAGATACAAATTACTCGCTTAGGGGAGAGAACCAGGCCTCACCCTCACCAGTAGGTGATCCCCACCTGGAAACCAGCGCTATGCGCCGGTCGCTGCCAGAGTGGGGATGGCCACACCCTAGCCTCTCTTTGTGACTGTGTGCCGTTCAGGGGACTGCGGAGGGAGAGAACCAGGCCTCACCAGGAAGGGATGCTGGCAGGGAAACCCTATCACTTTCATTATTTGGTTGGGTTGGGTTTTATTCTCTTTTGTTTTGTTTGATTATGTTAAATCTGATGGCATGAGCAGGTATTTAAAAGATAATAAGACATATTATGGTAACCATTTTGGATTTACTATTGGCTTGTTTTGAAGTCCTTTATTGCATTCATTGTTTTGTTTTTAGTGTTTCTATTCTATTCTGTTCTGTTCAATTTTTACTATATCTGAAGGTACCTGCAGCTATTCTGAAGACAACAAAATACATTATGGTAACTATTGTTGGTTTCCTAAGGTCTTGAAGTCCTGTATCACTTATACTGGTTTATTTTGATTGGTTTTATTCTGTTTTATTTTTCTTGGTTTTATCCTCTTTAAAATACAAAAAATAAAATTACTTGTTTATTGGAGATTATGTTGACTGAGGCTATTATTCAGTTAAAACAGTTACACTGCGTGTAGCTCTCAAGATTCCTTACTGCAAGCACATCACTATTCTTCGAAGGAATCATGAGAGTAGACAAATCACAGAAGTTTATGGTTTCTATGATGAGTGTTTAAGAAAATACGTAAATGAAATGTTTGGAAATACTTTACAGACCTTTTTGATTATCTTCCCCTCACTGTCTTGGTGGGCAGGCAGATCTTCTGTCTATACATGGTGGCCTCTCTCCATCCATAGATACACTGGATCACATTAGAGCACTTGATCACCTACAAGAAGTTCCCCCCGAGGGTCCAATGTGTGATTTGCTGTGGTTCGATCCAGATGATCATGGTAGCCCGGGTCTGTCTCCTCAGGGAGCGGGTGATACCTTTGGCCAAGATACATCTGAGACATTTAATCATGCCAATGGCCTCACGTTGGTGTCCAGAGCTCACCAGCAGGTGATGGAGGGATATGGTTGGTGTCATGACGAATGTAGTAACAATTTTTTTTTATTTATTTATTTTTTTTTTGCGGCACGGGGGATTGAACTCACAACCTCATGCCTGCCAGGGCAGGTGCTTAAGGCACTGAGCCAAACTCCCGGCCCTGGTTTTTTGAGGCAGGGTCGCACTATGTAGTTCAGGCTGGCCTTATGCTCGCGTTGTAGCCCAAGCCGGCCTCGAACTCAGAACGCTCCGCCTACCTCAGCCTCCCGAGTGCTGGGATTAAAGGCATGCGCCACCACGCCCGGCTATGTAGTAACAATTTTCAGTGCTCCAAACTATTGCTACCGTTGTGGTAATCAAGCTGCAATCATGGAACTCGAGGATACACTAAAATATTCTTTCTCACAGTTTGATCTTCACCTTGTAGAGGCAAGCCCCAAGTCACTCACTGTACCCCAGACTGCTTCATGTAATGAAATTTTAAACTGGTACAGTCTTGCCATGAACCATTTATTGACCTATGGGAAGAGCAACACTAACTCCAGAGTGTCAGAAAATAGTTAACATTCAAAAAACATTTTCACATGGACCAAAAGATGTGCCACATAAAAAAAAGAAAAAAAGGAAAAAGCCTCTTAAAATCAACAACCGCAACAACTTTAGAATGAATCAATTCATCGTATGCTGAAGCAACGCTGTTGGTCGAGAAACCAGTATCTGGCATAGCGCTTGTTGTTACTGTCAGAACCTGGTGAATTGTTCTGTACAGAAATGTTTCCCCCCTGCCTGTAAGACGAGATGTTACTGCAGTGTTTTTCGTAATAAACTTGTGAATGAAGAACTGAGAAAGTCAAATTTTAATTGTAACGATGGGTAAGACTGGTGCTGTTTTAAGATAAATCAATTAATTTTAGAATTTGTAGAATTCTAGGTAAACAAAAATAAATATCAAGGCCACTACACAACCTCTGTGGTAACTTTCTGACATTCTTCAGATGAGCTTCAGGATTCATTTGTATTATCTATAGTATAATTTGTCATATTGCTGGTGTACTTTGAACTTGTCTTTAAGAAAGAAATCTGTATCACAGCACTCGGGAGGCTGAGGTAATAGGAGCATTGTGAGTTTGAGGCCTGCTTGGGCTACAACACAAGCACAAGGCTGGCCCGAGCTACATAGTGCAACCCTGCCTCAAAAAACTAGGGCCGGGAGTTTGGCTCAGTGACTTAAGCGCCTGTCTGGCAGGCACGAGGCTGTGAGTTCGATCCCCGGTGCCACAGAAAAAAAAAAGGAGAAGAAGAAGAAAGAAAGAAATGGGTGCTGCTTCAGTAAGATCTAATTGTTAAGCTGTACAAGGTTTTAGGATTTGTTTAAAGTAGTATATTTTCAGGTTGAGTTTAAATGATGTGTTTACTTAGTGCACGTCCAGATTATAAATATTACATTGCTATGTATATTTAAGAGTTACAAGAACTTTTTAAAATAATTAACAGATTGGTAAGTTCTTAAATATTTGTACATTGCCTGTTGAGTCATGTGATCTTAGTGTCTTAGAAAGCTGTTAAAGCTTTAGCCTGTATTAATTCTGTAGGTGATAATCAGTGAAAGCAAATAGAAAATTATTATTGGATTATTGTTTAGTGTAATGTACATTTACCCAAAAGGAAATGGCATTTGAAGTGCCAGTGCTCAACATTTAATGAAATTTCCCCCTTTTTTCCCTTTGAATAGGATTAGAAGTTCTGTGCAAACTAATACTTGATTTTTTTTAAGGTACCAGGGTACACTTCAGAACGCTAATCATTAATCATATGTAAGTACAGTTAATAAACATTTCCTTGCTTTGTAAAAAATAAATAAATAAAAATAAAGTATAAAAACAAGATTTGTGAAACAATTGAAGATTTAAATACTGGCGAGGTACAGTGGTACCTCAGTTCATAAACTTAATTTGTTCTTGGATTTTGGAAAAGGTGGCCGCATTTGTGCTCATGTGGGAAAGATGGCCACGGTTGTGTTTGTCACCCAAGGCAGCATTTACAAACAAAAACAAAGTTTTACCAAGCACCTCTGTTTGTGATCCAAGTTGTTTGCAAAACGAAAGTGTTTATGAACTGAGGTGCCACTGTACCTGATGATATTATAGACTGATTGTCAATATTTTTAGATATGAGAATAGTGTCGTGAGTGTTTTTGAAGATGCTGTCCTGCCTTTTAGTGAAAGATACTTAACTATTTATGGGTAAAGTAATACGATGCCAGGTAGGCCAGGACTTCTGAACAGAACCCCAATTATACAAAAAAAAAATCAAGAATCAATAAATAGGATCATATCCAATTAAAATACTTCTGCACAGCAATGTAAACAATCAACAGAATGAAGATACAACCTACAGAATGGGAAAAAGACTTTTCCCAGCTATTCCTCAGATAGAGGACCATTATATAAAATATATAAAGAATCCAAAAAATTAGACCACTCAAATTAAAAAATCCGAAAATAAATAAATAAACACATATCAGAAGAAGTATGAATGGCTAATAAAAACATGACAGAAGTTCATCATGGCTGGCCATTTGAGAAATGCAAATTAGAAGAACACAGAGATTCCATCTTACCCCAGAAAGAATGGCTATCACCAAGAAATCAAATAATAACATGGCTGGTAAGGCTGCTGGGGAAAAGAAACCATTCTACATTGCTGGTAGAAATGTAAACTAGTACAACCACTGTGGAAGTCAGCATGGAGATTCCTCAAAAAACTAAAACTAAAAAGTACATTCAAACCAGCTATTTCCCTTCCAGATATCTTCCCAAAGTGTTAAAGAAATCATATTATAGTGATCTACAGAAAATACTACAGAACTAGGCATGGTGGTGCACATCTATAATCTCAGCATTTAGGAGTCTGAGGCAGGAGGATTGCCACACGTTCAAGGCCAGTCAGGACTATATAGTGATTTCAACGCCAGCCTGGACTACCTAGCAAGACCTTGTGTTAAAACAAAAACAAAACCAGTGATTGACACATACCCACGCTACAGCAGCACAATTCGTAACTAGATCTTGGAAGTGGCCTAGTTGTCCTTTGACAGATGAATGGATAAAGAAAACTAGCATGCTATACAATAGAGTCCTATGCTGACATTAAAAAAAAGAATAAACTCAAATCAATTGTAGGAACTGGAAGCACCTTGAGACCATAATGTTAAGAGAAATAAACCAGACACACAAACTTGCATATTACATAGCTTCCCTTTTATGAGAAACTGAAGTATAAATAAACTAAAAAGCAAAATAAACAATGATAATAGGAAACAGCAATAGATCTTTTGCAAAGGGGAAGAGGACCAAGAGGTGCAAGAAGGAAGCGGAGAAGGGCGGTGGGTGAGAAAGCGCAGAGATGTGCGGTGCGCCTGCGCCAGTTCCCTGTGCGGTGTCATCACGCGGTCCCGCCTGCGCGCGCCAATGCGATTGTAGAAAATGACAGCGATGCCTGGAGTTTGCTTCAAACAACCGTGGGGAAAGAGAAGAGGAAATTTATGAAATAAAAGGATTCACAGTTGAAGCTGTGTGTGGATGGAGAACTGAAGTGTAATCACTCCATCCTAAGGCATTTGCCTAAAATTCTTTGTTTTTATTTTTTGAGACGGGGTTTCACTATGTAGCCCAGGCGGGCCTTGACCTCCTAGCAATCCTCCTGCCTCAGCCTCCTGAGTGCTGGGATTCAGGCATGCACCATCATGCCTGGCACCTAAAATCTTTCTTAAAAAATTTCTTTAAAACAAACAAAAAACTAAAATGCCTATACTGCTGAATGTATTAGTTATTGAGAAAGATCTGTTAATACTCATGTGATTAGATCAGTTTTACATGCCTATATCTGTTAATGTAAACAACCGTGTTGAAGGTAATGATACGCAATATTGCAACCATTGTCAAGTTCCTATCATCTTGTTTTGTAAACCTCTAATGTTACTGTTGTGGATTTGCTATTGTCGTTTGTTTGTCTCTTTTGCTTGTTTGTCTTTCTTTCTTTCTTTTTTTATTTTTTACAAATCCAAAAGAGTAGTATTATAGGTTTACAAAGCAAGATGATAGGAATTTGACAATGGTTACAATATTGCAAATTACTACCTTGAAAAGAGTTGTTTAGATTAACAGATATAGACATACAAAATTAATATAAACATGTATCAACTGCTCCTTTTCAATAACCAATATATTTAAAAGTATAATCATTTTAGCCATCCTATGCATACACATATACAAACTTATGTCTAAGGAGAAAATTTTGAAAGCACCAGCAAAAACTAAAACTTCATCCACAAAGAAAAAACAATTCGTTTTTTTTAAAGCTTTCAAGACCTATTTTTTCAAGCAGAAAAAAAATGAAATTTAAAAAGCAAAATTGAATCCAAATATCAAATAATAAACATTCTCATTTTCTTTTTCTCTGACTTTGTGTCTTTCTTATATGTGTCTTTTTTCTCTTAAAAAAAAAAAAGTCTTGATAAGCATTAGCTGCCTTCCGCCCCTTCTGTAAGCAGGAAGGCTTTGCCACAGAGACATTAGTTAAAAGCACAAAGCCCTAGCTGTGGAGGGCGATGGCCTTCTGATGGAATTTCTGGGTACTCCGTCATTTGTCCATTACTACTACTACAATCAAAAGTGGCACTCATTCTTTACATTTTAAGGTTCAGATGTATCCAAAGATGAAAACTAAACTCCCGCTACCCCACTAGCTATGGATGACTAATGCTAGCATTTAATACACTTGAATATAAAAAAGAAAGAATACATTTCCACTCTGACCGTACAAAACTCTCTTCTGTTCTGTTGTACTTCCTCTTTTTCCCCCCAATATGGCATAATATGGTACCATGGTTTTATAATCTTTCTTTCCTACATCATAATGTACCATGAACTGGGCATGGTAGTACACACCTGTAATCCCAGCACTTGCAAGGCTGAGGCAGGAGGATCACTACGGTTTCAAAGCCAACCTGGGTACATGATGAATTCAAGGCCAGCCTGAGCTACGCAGATAGACCTTGTCTCAAGAAGATCAAAGCAAATTAATAAGAAGGAATTATGTCACTTTTCTGTTACAGTGGTACAGTACCTCAGTTGTCAAAAGACTCTAAACTTGAAATTTCCACTACTTAAACAGCAAAGCTAAAAAAAAAAAAAAATTTGCTCAGTGTTCATAACTTTGTTCAACAGTCAAGTGAAAATCCAACTTGCAAAAACCTGCAGGGCTGAGAGTGTCACGAGTCCGTCTTGCTGGGGACACAGAGGGTGACGCTGCGGTCTAAGGGCCACTTTCACCCAGACAGTATGTGGTGGTTGTGTAGTGCTTACAGCAGTTGCTGTGATTTTTTTATCCTTTATTTGCATAAAATATAACCATGACTCCCAAAAATGTTAGTGATACCAGTAGTAAAACTAAGAGGAAAACTGTGAGAACCAAGGTAGAGTTGAAGAAAGAAATCATTGCAAAATTTGTTAGTTTTAGAAAAATGAATTTTATAAGTGAACCTCCTACCTCAGCCTCCTGAGTAACTGGGACTGTAGGTATGAGCCAACACACTGGAGGCTTCCAATTTTTTTTTTTTTTTTAAACAAAATCTGATTCCTAAAATCAAAAAATTTAGCAAGAGTTTTTAGAAACTTCTGCTTTAGTATTTCCAGACCTAAGCATGTTACCCAAATATGTCGTCTGCACTCAAGACAGCCCGGGTCTACAGCTCAAACCCTCTGACCTGGGCCTTCGTGTGTCCCCATGTCCACAGCTGTGCAGCCGCCTGCACCTTTGTGCCCAGGGAACCCGTGGGAGCAGTGCATGCTGAGGATCAAGCGATGTCATAGTTGTCAGCCTGGGTCAGAATGAAAAGTACTTCGGCTGTAGCTTTGTGTCCAGGTTTGTCACAAACAACAGGAGTACAGGGGTAGGAGGGACACACGACGCAGCCTTGGGACAGACAGCTGCTTGTTCGCAGTGGCTCATTCCTGGGCTGTGTGACATCTCCTCCAGCCCTGGTTCTCAGCACCACCTGCCAGCACCTGAGACCTGCGGGGACCCTCATGGGTCCCTAGACATCCAGTGGCAATCCTCCTGCTTCAGCCTCCAGGGTGCTAACACTACACAGGTGTGTGCCACTATCCCTGGACACAAGTTTGGACAACTACTAAGGCTGGAGGAAAAAACACTTGGCAAACCCTCGGCCAGAGCTGCATGATCTTAGTTCTTTGGTGTGTTTGCAGTATATGCTTTTTTGTTCCCTCAAAGCAAATTAATTACTGAAAAATTGCCTGCCTCCCGGCATCTCGGCTACTGCCTGATGGTACCTGTCAAAAAGATAAGATCTGTCAATGAATTAGAGGAGGTGAAGGGCCAGTCCCTCCCAGGCGTCTCCCTGTGATTTACATCAGTATAATTATATCTTCTATTGCTGGGGAAATTGACTATCCCCACAGGGAAAGGCTGCGGCTGCAGGAGCAGCCTCTCTTCTAATTGCTACAGAATCCAGACTCGCTACTTTTTTTCCATGCCTGGGTCCTGCGCATGCTCGGGGTGAGGGGGTGCGTAAACATGGAGGTATTTTTTTCTCCCTGAACAAAATCTTCAAGATAGAATTGAGTTCATACTGAAAAGAAAAGGAAGCTAAAGGATTAATAGTAATCCGGTGATGCTTTAGTTGTGAATGTACATGTGGGAACGTGCAGACACTGGGAAGGGATTGGGACTTTAATCCCAAAATCTTTCTATTTTATTTCCTTGCACAAGGTCGCTTCCCAAATGCAGGGAGCTCTTGTGGTTGTCCTTTAAATCGCATTTAATTTGGGCTTTCAGTGAGCATTACTATTCATTGGAGGTTTTGCTTCTTTGTATCAGGTTCACTTTTCTAGTTCATGGACCTTAGAATTCTATTTTTACATGTGCACCATGTAGACATGTATCTATACACATGTGTGGGTAGGTAACATGTAAGATCATGTGTGCATGATAAAATATCTTTGTTTAGCCAAGGGCATGAGTGTGATCTTCACCTTCCATTGAAGGAGTGAGCCGGTTTAATTATTAACTTGCTCTTCCCAAGTTAAACATTAGACTCATGCAATGTGTTCATTTAAAAACAGGCTCATGCTGCTTATTGCCTGGAATAAATTGACTACTTAAAAAAAAAAGCCTGTAAATGCAATGAACCCCAACCCAGCTGTCTCTCTTCTCTCACAAATGGCCCAGTGTTATCATGTCGGAAGAATTCTCAATGTGATCTCACAGCCTCACCAACTCCGTTAGGTTAAGGGCTGCTCTGGTGTGATTTGTAACTACCTAGGCTAAAGGAAATTTTCATTTAAAACACTCGAACATCTTCTTAGCCAGATTTTTCTCCTTGGTTATACTTCATGCACTCTCCATGGACTTTTCAAAGCATTCCATAAATCTGAGACTCAACTGGTATAGTAGAGCACACCTGTAATCTCAACTCACAAGAAGCTGAGGCAGGAGGATTGCCACAAGTTCAAGGCCACCCTGGCTTACACAGTGAGTTCAAGGCCAGCCTGAGCTACATAGCAAGCCCTGTCTCACACACATGCACACACGTATACACACAAAAGCCCAGAAACTTTGGCATAATAGTCTTTCATTTAAGTTGCATTAAAGTACCTAACAGTACCACTATTGGTCTAACTTTTCTATAAATGAATCAAAAATCATATCATGGTAGACTTTTGCACATATGAAATGCTTGTTGAGTTACTTTATTTATTCACTCACTCGTGCATTTATCTGTACATAATTATTAAACACACAACATGCACCAGTCAAGATACTGAGCGCTGAGGCATAGGGCAGGCCTCAGGAAACCTTATGGACAGACGATGGTGACACACAAAGTTTAAATATTTTAAATAAAAATGAGAAATATTACTGTCATTAAAATGAGCCTATCTGTTTAAAGGCAATACAGTAAAAATGCAAGTCGAATGGGAAAAAAAATCTTTGAAATACAAAATCAATACAAAGGCTGCATCAAGGACTAAAAATCCAGGAAAAAAAAAAAGCCAGCTCAATTTAAAGTGTAAAACTGGGGCTGCAGGTGTGGTTGGGGGGTAGGGTGCCTGGGCTCTGGACTGGGCCTCAGCACTGCCAGTCAATGAATAAATGAATGGATGAATGAATGGAAATCTGAGGTAAGTCAAGGTATGAACAGGCAAATCATGAAACACAGTGGCCAATCAGCATATCGAGATTGCTTGGTCCGGTGCATGTTCAGGGGATGCCCTTTAGACTATTCACTTTTCTGCCACCAGATTGCCACAAGTAAGGAACAGGTGCAACTCAGTTTTGAGGCTGTGGCAGAATGAATATTTTCCTATATTACTAGAGCAAGAACGCAACTCCATTCACCAACTTTGCAAGGCAGAGCAGCAGCAGTTGTTACATTATCTGATGTGCCCACTCTTGACTTCAATTTTGTTGTTGTTGTTGTTTGGTTTTTTCTGAGACAGAGTCTCTCTGTGTAGCCCAGGCTGGCCTTGAACTCTGAGGTTATCCTCCTGCCTCAGCCTCCCAAGTACAGAGATTATAGGTTTGTGCCACCACGCCCACTTTAGATGGGACAAGTTTTGCTGTTGTTATGTTTCTAGAGGAACACTGGATATACGGTTAAGACAAGCAATGCAATTTACTGTCAGCTCAAAATTGGAAACAAATTTGGGCATGATGGTTTACACCTGTGATTCTAACACTCTGCAAGGTTGAGGCAGAAATCCACAAATCTTAGCACAGCATGAAAATTGGAGCAATTTAGCAAGACCTTGTCTCAAAATTAAAAAAATGAAAAGGTTTGGAGAAATTGCTCAGGCCCTGGGTGCAAAGGCCCTGGGTTCAATCCCCAGTACTACAAAAAAAGAAGGAAGGAAGGAAGGAAGGAAGGAAGGAAGGAAGGAAGGAAGGAAGAAAGAAAGAAAGAAAGAAAGAAAATGAAAAGTTCTTCTTTTTCTTGTATTATTTGAATCTCTTATGCAGAATTATTTATGCATGTATTTGAAATTCTAGGGACTGAGCCCAGGACCTTGCACCTGCTAGGCAAGTGCTATAGCACTGAGTCACATCCCAGCC
>RJWM01015100.1:0-48734 GCA_004363535.1 Dasyprocta punctata
GCTAAGTTCAGTGGAGAGAGACCTTTTGGTCCTATATTGTTCAACATGGTGGCTCCAACTACATGTAGCTATTAAACATGTGAAAAGAAGCTAGTCTCAATTATGATAGGCTTTAAATATAAGCAAACAAGGAATTTCAAGGCAAAGTATGTAAAATTTCTCACTGATAATTTTTAATCATATTTCAAAATTGGAACATTTTAGATATATGGAATTAGATTTTAAAAATTTAAAAAAAACTAATTTCACCTGATTCATTTCACTTTTTAAAAATATGACTACTAGTAAATATTTTATATGGTTTTTATTTGTGGCTTGTATGATAGTTCCACTGACTAGTGCTGATATAGACAGTGAGGTCCAATGACTTCAAGCAGGTGGTCATATTTTCAGAATATGCCTGAGGTTCTATAATCCTCAGAAATAAGAACTTTTTTAGAAGATGATGCTGCTTCTTCCTGCAGTGGTTAATCCTGACTGTCAATTGGTTGGCTTGAGAGCCATCTGGGAGATTAGTAAATATACCTGTGGGTATGTCTGGATGTGTCATGAGAGTGCAGTTTAAGTGACTTATCTGGCTCCTGGCACCTTCCTCTCTGTTTCTCTATCTATCTCTATCTCTATCTCTATTTCTATCTCTATCTCCATCTCTATCTCTATCTCTTCCCATGCTTCCCTCCCTCGATCTCTCTCCTTCCTGGCTTCCATGAGATGAGCATCTCTTCTCATCACACCCCTCATGATGCTTTGAACCCAGCCCACCACGGACTAAAACCTCTGATCTCTGAAGCTGCGAGCTATAGCAAAATCGTACTCCTTTAACTTGTGTATGTCAGGCATTTTGTTCCAGCACTGAAAAAGTTGGCCAACACATATTCCAAAAGTCACTCCCAGCTGTCAGCTTCCTGAGCGTCCCAAGACTGAAAGCCCCTCCCCCGACAGAAACACCCAGCATCCGGGGCTGAGCCCAGACTGAAGTCCCTCAGCCAGGTTCACTGCCAGGGCTGGGAGTCTCTCTAACACCTCTGTCTTCCAGCATCCCCTGGACTGGCCCCAAGGGAGGACCCCTGGTGAAAGTCATGCCTTAAATTCCCCAGACTACCGTGGGAAACTGAGTGACTACACTGTCTATGGGATCTCCAGTGTCTTCTCAAAGGCTACCGGCTTTGATCAAAACAAAAGATATCAGAATTAAAGACTGTTTAAATCAAGGTTAATGTCACTTGGTCAGAGTGGGATCCAGAGTGTACATTGATTGGGTCCTTTGCTTGAAGGGAAGAGCCATTTCCTTTAAATAGTAAAATCCAAACCTCATAAGCTGGCACTGTAAGCAGAATCAATTTATAAAAAGCAGCTTCCATATAGGGTCTTAAGTATGCCTCCAAAGTTCATCTCTGTTTAAAGGTCTAGACGTTATTACCAGCATGATGACCTAAAGAAGAAACTACTTCCTCTTTAACACTCAGAGAACTTGTTGGTGAACTCAGCTAGGGGTGAGTTCACTGATACAGACTATGGAATGGAAGTCAAAACTCAAGGCCTGGACAAACAAAGAAAATCACCTTCCTGCTCTTGATGCATCTTTTATGGTTTTGTACATATCTTTCTCTGATCTCATGTCTTCATCACCTCCTGATAGGAGGAAACATCCTGCTGGCTTCAGCTACAGTAAGAAGCTTTGAATGAAACAAAAAGAGAAACACATCAACAGCCATTTTCCAATAGAGCAAAGCCTCCAAGCCCTTGAAACTAGCATCCACAAAGTTAAGAAAGTCTGGAAATCCTGGGTCCCCTCACCCCAGGGGTGGTGAAAGGGGTACAACTGATGTCATTTTGTATGATTAAAAATATATTGTGTAAATGGCACCAAGAAATAGAATAAAATATAAACTAAAAATAAATGGTTGAGTCAACTCATCTTTAATGCTTTTCTGTGTAACATCTATTTTGTATAATGGAATACGACTTTCATACCCTGACTGCAAATTTAACCTTGGCCACAAGTTATGATGTACATTACAATACACTTTTATTATGTTACACAGTATTGTGGTGCTTTTTTTTAATCTATTGCTAAGCCCCTAACAGTATGTCTGCGTCAGGGAAGCCCATCTGTCACAACCACAGTGGAGACATTATTATGTAAATAGTCCTAGGGCCTCCTTTTGGGGGAATTTAATATACTGTCCTAATATCCCAGCCGTAAAAAAAAATGTTTATGAAAAAAATTTGGGGGGTTTGTTTCATTTGTAGAGAAAGGCAGGTTGAGTTGCTAAGGGTTGTGTTTTTTAAAATAGTCCAAATCTCTTTTCTTATGTCTCTTACTCACAATGTCTTTAAAAGCTAATGATATGGCTCCTAATAAAATAAAATACATGAGAGACTTCTTTTAAACACAGCAGCTGAAGTATAGAGCATTAATATCACACAGCCTAGTGCATTAGCCATCTTTTCTATATTACAGTCATATTTCAATAAACTAAGTTTTCTTAGCAGGTGCCACCTTGGATTATTTCTTTATTAGATGGACTTATAAAATATGCAGAACGGTGTGCTGAATTTTTTTGTTATTTATTGCCAGTTTTAAACCTTTGCCAAAATCCATACTTCTGAATCTTCCTCTTTGGGCGTGGAGGGGAAATACCTGGAAAGACAGGCAGGCAGACAGGAGCTCGTGCTTGCAGCACTGAGCCCTAGGAAGCTGAGGGGATGAGGGCGGGGACAAATGAAGTGGTCTGCAAATGGAAGGTGCCAGTTTGCCAGACTTCTTCTTGAATCTTAATTAAATAAGTCAGGGTTTTAGGGCAGCAAAGAAAAGGGCTAATCACCAGTGGGAGCTGGGTTGTTTGGACCTCCCAGCCTCATGTCAGATAGACCCTGGTTTGAGTCACGAAGGCATCAAAAGTTCACTGAACACCAGCCAAGCAGTGAGTGTTTGGAGAGAATTAAGTGATGCTAATCACACACCAAAAGCATCCTGTGAAATGGAAAGAAAACAACCTGGAAATAAAGTGGTCCCATGGACACTGTGGGGCTTCTTCATACCAAGAATGGTAGGAGTTGAGAAGGGGAACGGACAATCACAGGACTGATTTACCAAGAGAAGCTTCCCAAAGGTCCTGTTGCACCTTAAAATAGAAGTAGGACTTAGGTGTTTGGACTGGAGGGAAGATGCTCCCAGATATCACAATTCAGGCTTACATTTCCACCTGCTCCAGGGAAGAGAAAAGGCACCATGCAGATCTGAAAGTGCAAAGCAGAGGATCTGAGAAGGAGGGCATCAGAGTAGTAGGTTTCCCATATTAACTTGCTTGGGTCATGACAGTTCTGAAAACCAGGTGGAGTAAAACTGTTTGGTATCTGTTTCATGAGGGTCTGAACAGCTTTCAGGGTGAACCAGAATAAAATACACAGGGCACAGGAAGCCAACTTTGGTCCAGAGACAAAGCAGGAGTGGCCTGAGAAAAAGGGCATTCTGAGAGTAGCGTGATGCTTGTCACTAATGTGTCTCCCAGTCAAGTCTCAGTTCTAAGGGTGAAACTGAGCTAAAAGAAAAATTGACATCACCAAAATGCTCCAGTCATCACATCACAGACTCTTCTACATGTGACCCTAGCACGAACATAAGGCATCCACCGACACGTTCCCTTTGCCTCCACACTTCTATCACTAGAGTCACTCTGGATCATGGCATAAGTGGCCACAGTGGCATGTAGAGGGAGACTGTGACACCTGGGGCAGAGTGCAATGAGTCTGGGGTGAGTGGATATTGTGGCTCAGAGTAGAGCCCATGAGGAAGCATGATGCTCAACAGCAGTGACAGTACTGCCTGGCAGGTGGGGCCACCAACCAGAGAGAAGGATGTGCATATGAAATGCTATCTGGGGAGTCAAGTGTCTTAGGAGGGCATTTGTGCACATCAGCAGATGGGTATAGTGACTGTGACATGGCTTGCCCACCAGTGCTTGCCCTCAGTGTACATAATTAAGGGCAAATGAAAGAATGGGCAGCAAGGACTCTGGAGCCCAGGCTGAGAAACACTGGGCTAAGGTCAGGTACCTGACACTTGTCTGTGACAGTATGAAGGCTATGTGGCTGACCAACTGATCTTTTTACTTCATTGTCCTCTGTAAGGATTCAGTTAAACCGTCCTAGTGGTGAACCACCACCACCACCACCACACACACACACCAGCGCACACACACAAAAAGCTCCTTATCTGCTTCTACCTCCTGAAAATTCTTGTTCACATCAGATCTGGAGAAATAAGAGCCCAATAAAGGTTTCTATAGCTTAGATAAACCAGTGGCTCACTAAGTGACTTTCTCACCACAGAGTGTGTTCTTTGTAGGTGTCAGTGGAGAAGACCAAGACAGGTCCCTTCTGGGGAGCCCCAGTCCACACAAGGGATCCTTCATGAGAGTTAGTTAATCTTGTTCTTCCTGGGGAGTGTGTAGTAGATCATGACAGCCAAGGAGATGGACAGATGTGGGGAGGAGGAGAGGAGATCTTCCCAGGGGGGCTAAGTCAGAGCTGCCTCTGAGAAGTGATAAGAATTTGGTTTGAGAGTCAACTGAGCCCTGCTGGAAGCAGAGGATGACAGTACCCTGGGTCCAACCCCACAACAGTGAAGTCACACAAGGTAGACCAACCTGGCCAGGATGCCCAGTACTCTCATCTCAAGGACATCTTCTTCAGCTATGTGGGAGTTAAGGAAGAGAAGCTGAAAGAGGAGGAAAAGAAAAGAACAGGAGTTCACCATCTGGGGAAATGGCAATGTGGGATTTGCCAGGGAAGATCTGAACAAAAACCTTTCTTCATTTAATTAACACTCAGAACCTTCCAGAACATGTGGCATCTTCACAGAGATTAATTACCTCTCCACTGGGAAGCTGTGGGGCAGTTGCTGAGATTGATGCTTGGGATGGGTAACTCTGGAAGGGACTGAGAGGATACTGTAGAAGCCAGGAAGGCCTTCAAGACACACTTTCCTCCTCCTTTGGAGGACTACCTGACCATTTGGCACCTGAAGCCAGGATAGACATCCACTTTTGGACCCTCCCCCAATAAAATATTGAAGAGAAATGGAAGCAGCAAGAGGAGGGACTAATAGCTTCCTGGTTCAACCTGAACTCTTTCTACTCAAACTCAGCAATGAGTAGCAAAGAATGCTAAAATAAGATGGCACAAAATAACCCTTCTCGCACAAATCATCAGGAAAAGGCTTGAGCAGCTTATTCCATAGATGATGAGGTTGATACTCACAGAAGACCCACAACTTGCCAAGACCACACAGTGATTCTGGCTCCTATTTCCTTGCTCTTAGATCCAAAGTTATTCAAGTCGAGGTCAAGGAAGTCTTGGTGCAGCTGGTCAGCTGCTCCTGAGCCTGGAGTCATGATGCCCAAAAGTAGTCTTCTTCCCTCAGCTGACCCCAGGGTTGGCCATGTCCAGCGCTGATTTAGCTATTTTGGCATGTAAGGCTGATTAGTAAGAGGAAAATCAAGCACTATAAGAGGGGTATAAGTGGGCAGGTATGCTAATGTGTGTGGGAGAATCCAGGGAAGAAGCAGCCCCATTTGGAAACACCCCCACCAGGATGCAGATGTTCCAGCAGCCGGCACTGGCGGTGGGGCAGCAGGCCTGGCGGGGAGCTGCTCTGCCTCTGACCCCACAGCCACGTCTTTTCCCAGCCCCCTCTTTGCCCTTTTACTCTGCTCTTCTCCCTCCCTCCCCTACTGCTGTTTCCTCCTGCCCTTTTCACCCTTTTTCTCTTTTCTTGCTGCATTTCCCACCTTTCCATCCCTCCACTCTCCTCACACTCATGACCCTTTCTCTCTCCCTCTCCCAAAGCAAATCCCTCCCTCTTTCTTTCCCTCTGTCTCCCACCCCATCCCTGTGTCTGGCCATTCTGGTGCTGAGTAGCTCATCTGGGGAGAATAGCCGATCTTGCAGACAGTATCTTAGTCTCTCTCTTCCGGCCAAAATCAGAGAGTGCAGACACAAGCAAAATGTGCCCAAAAGAAGAAGAGAAGAACAGAATCCTATCTGCAGCCATGCTTTGTTTTCAAATTCCCTCCCTACAATAAATGGATGGGAAAAGAGGGAAAGATAATCAGCCCGCTAAACACCCAGAATGCACCTCACAGGGCACAGATGTGAAATGATTTACTTTTCCCCCATCTTTGTTTTCCAACAGGCCCAGTAAAATCCCATTTCCCATCCTTAATGGCAACCTGAGCATATCTCATTGCTCTCTAGTCACTTCCAATTACTAAAAGTACAAATGATCTGATTCTTATTTAAAAATTAGGACCTCCTAAGTTACTTTTCAGCTTTCAATTCTATGGAAAGTCTACACAGTTATCTCCTCCAACAGGGTACAACCTCATCTATGCAGGCAAGGATACGAGTCTCATTCTGTCTCTGACCAAGGGCATATAATAAAGGGAGAAGCTGGGAGACTCAGCACTCACAAACAAAATCCTTTTACAAGGCAGTAAGCATTTCTTAGGACTAGAGCTACAAACCTAGGCTGAATCCTTTACTGAGTCTGAGGAAGAGTAGGGAAGGACACAACATAAGTTTTGTCCATGTCCATTTCTAGAGTTGGGTTACCCAGAGCACTTTCCACTAAAGAGAACAGGGCTACCATCTGGTATCTGGAAAGTAATAGTCTTCTTACTGTAATATTTTTGTTTCCTAAAGTCACAAACCACACATCAACCACACAAGCCATCTCAAAGCGATGGATCAAAATATGCAATATCATACTCCTACCACATTTTGGAGAATTAAAGAACAGAAAAGGAACTGCTTTTGCTCAAGGTCACACAGTGTCTGGAATCAAAACTCTGTGTCCCATAATTAGTCTGCTGGATAAATTGCCTCTGAAGCACTTTCTCCCTCTTCTGGGCCATCCCTCTGGCTCTTCCAGGAACAAAGACAAGAAATCTGAGACTTGGGGATGCCTTTTACTTGTCCTCTTTCCAAAATGGTCAGACTCTGGGATTTTCAGAGGATGAGCAGAGACGGGAAGTTTGAGAATGATGCTAGTTCAGAGCATTTCTTCACTGTCCTTGCGCTCCCAATAAAGGTGAGCCCCAAGAAACTTGGGATACTAAAAAGAACTCGACAATGTGCTGGAATTTCCTAAAAACCCATGGAGAATTTCTCCACTCAAAGGAGATGTCAACAACTTTTTTGATGAGTTTAGTAAATGAATTAGGAAACAGATGGATTGAGTATTCCTTTAACTCACATGCAGCTGAGAAAATGTTTAGACTGATGCATTTCCAGAGACTAGTCAACTCCAAACAGAGCAGGGTATTTTGCTGAGTCCCAAACCCTGGCCTCTCCTATCCCTAAAAATAACTGAGCTGTCCAGCTGTTGGATGGAGATTTTTCCTTTGGTTTTATTTCATTTGATTTTCTCACAAAGCACCAAAGTGATAAATGACTTTAAAACCTGGTAGAATGTTCTAGGGGAATCAAGCATCCAGAAAAGTAAAAAGTTAAAAAACAAAAATCTGTCACAATCTCACATCATTGCCTCACATCACCAGGCATTCTGTCCCTTGAATATTACCTGTCATTACCTACCCATTCATCAGTGTCAACCCTAAGATCCACTTCCTCTGGGAACTCTTTGGAATTATTTTGGATTTGGTGGATATAGAAATCAATCATTGAAACCATTTTTGAGTACCTATTATGAATCTATAGTGTTCTGAGCATTCAGTGAGTATCAAAAATGAGGCCTTTGTCCACAGTCAGTGTATATTCAGTTAAGAAGCTCCTGTAATTATACTACTAATTTCTCTTAGTTCACTGAAAACAACAGTTTGTACTTACATTGATTGAACAATTTTGCATGCCTATGTCTTGTAATCTCAGCAACTACTCCGAAGATAACAATATACAATATATGAACCATTGTTGATTTCCTATTGTTTTGAAATTCTGTATTGTTGCTTTTATTGTGTTTTTCTGTTTAAAATAAAATTTAAAAAAACTCCTGTAAACTCATGAAGCAACTAAAAGTTAGTAACACATAGTCTATATAGGTCAAGATAAAAGACACAAGCGTGACTATGAATTCAAAAAATGCAGATTGCACCGTGTGTGTATAAGAGGCCAGAAATCATGACAATGAACATTCTTTAACTGCTGTGTTTTGGGGACTTTCACAAATGTTTTCTCTTGGATCTTCACAAAAATCCCTTTAACATAGACAAGGATTGGTTTTAGAGATGAAAACAGAAACTCAGGAAAATTAAATTTCTTGTTCAGGTCACATCCCTAGTAAATAGTAGAAAAGGCTTACAATACAGACTACCTGGCTTGGAACCCAGGCATGAGTGCTGTATGTTACGCCATTTCTCAAAAAAGGTGTGATAAGTCAACTAGGTGGGCAACCATGGCTTTTTGCCTCAGACAACTGGAATCTCCTGGGCTTCTCTAACTATATCCACACTGGCATGCATACTCCCACCTCCCCATTTAGCTAATGAATTACATCCATTGGAATTTTCTCCTCTTCTTTCCTGTTTTTATTTTTATTTTAAAGAGGAAAAAACAGAATAAAACCAAACAAAACAAATCAGTGTAAGAGATACAGGACTTCAAAACATTATGAAATCAACGATAGTTACCATAATGCCTTTTGATGTATTCAAAATAGCTGCAGATAACTTCGGACATAGTAAAAATCAACTAGAAGAGAATAGAATAGAAACAGTAAAAACAAAACAATGAATTCAATAAAGGACTTCAAAACAAGCTAATACTAAATCCAAAATTGCTACCATGACATATCTTGCTATCTTTGAAATAGCTGCTCCTGCCATCAGATTTGACATAATCAAACAAAACAAAACAGAATAAAATCCAACCCAACCAAACAATGGAAACAATACAGGACTTCCAAAACAAGGCCACAGGGAATCAACAATGGCTGCAACCCTCAGAAGGAGACCCCCCTCCCACATGTCACACTGTGTACCACTATCCTCTGAACCTATGATCAGACCACTAGCCCCAGACCTGCAATGTTAGTGAAACACCAAAGTACCACAGGCATCCAATTGCATTTCACCTCCATAGCTATCATCACAGCTTGTTTTCCTCTGGATAAACCAGTTGCTTATGGGAGGGGGATTGGTACTTCTTATTTGTCAGCCCTTGCGCCGGAAGGGGTTAGAGTCTGTCTGTTCCAGTCTGCTGGCAACCCATGTATGGCACTGGTTCCTAGACTGGGCTTGCTTGCTGATGTGGCCTTTTTTCTCTTCCTCTGGTCCATGAATGGCACTGACTTATGGGGAGAGGCTGGGGTCTGTCTGTTCCAGTCCAACAGCAGCCCGCACATGGCACTGGTCTTCTCTCTCCTGTTTTTGAAGATTCAGTTCAAGTTTCTACTTTAGATTCGCTCAGCCTAAAATATTTTCTTCTTCCTTGGAAAAAATAGGGCCTGCTATGTCACTTACTGGTCAACTAATTATGTATGGAGCAATACAACACAACACTTCTAATATTATCTTAGACTTTTGCCTACATAACTTTCGATTGCTTAATATATCAATTAATTTCTTATTGCTATGAAGATTAGGTACTCTCTGGGAACAGCTTTTATGCCTAATATGTGGTCTCAACTGTTTTGAGAGTGGCCTACTCTAAGTTTAGTGATCATATGCTCACAGATGTAAAATCTCCACTCTGTGATGTCTCCCACACCTGCAGGCCCCTCCCCCAATGAGCTGCAGAGCTCTCCACCTGTGTGTTCCACATGCGTCTCCAGCTCCTTGCACTGAAAATGCCACCACCTTTGTTCTTCTGCCAGAAGTAATGTAGTTTTTTCAGTCTGGCTTTAAAGGTGATTGTTGATTTTGATCTTGATGCCCAAGACTCCCAGTAAATGTTCATTTGAAGTTTCTTATAAGTAATATGTGCCCTGGCATATGCTGGATGATCTAGTGAAAATAAAACAAGAAAGATCGCCTAGGAGAGGCACTGTTGAAGAAAGGACAAAATGCTCAAGGGAACAATTAGATGACAAATTAGGCCTCTGTGTGATCAGTTCACACTATTTTTCTGATGTAGGGACAATGATTTTTCACTGAAATGGCTCCCGGAATGCTTCCTTCCAGTGATGTTGGGGGACGGGGGGCACTGAATTTGGAAAAGAAGAAGCCAGGCATGGTGGCCCATGCCTGTAATCCCAGCACTTGGAAGGCTGAGGCAGAGGATTGTTGCAAGTTCAAGACCAGCCTGGGCTAAAAAGTGAACGCAAAACCAGCCTGAACTGCATAGTGATACCTTGTCTCAAAAAAAGGCAAAAAGAAAAACAAGATTTGGAAAAGAAGCCAACGACTCTGGGGTCAGCCCTGTGGGGGAAAAAAGTTGCCTGGTCTCTGCTCCCAGGCATCAAAAGCCCTTCAGAGTGGAAACAGTGAAACCAACACAAAGAAATGATTAAAATCCAAACAGGGAATATGTCCTGTCCTGTCCAGGGAACTGAGAAAAAGACACCAAAGCCACCACTGAAAACCTTGACTTCTCTCAATGCTCCTGCAGTACAGCCCATCATGGAGCCCCACACAACAGTCTGGGTTGCTTTTTTCCTGCCATGGTATACCCTGTCTTCAGGAACATTGTCAGAAAGAAGCAGAGCTCAGCATGGGCTTTCCATACCACCTCTGAGGGCTTCCCCACCCACCCACAGAGGTCAGCTAGACCGATGGCTGGAGGTACCCCTACAAACAGGAACCTTAGGACCACTCAGCAAGGCTGAAGAGACGTGGGCAGTTGTTGTCATCAGCTTTCCAGTTTAGGGACTAGATTGGCTTCATGCCCTAAAGTGATTTTTCAGAGGCACAGGAGAAAATCAGTCAGCAGTTGATCTTCCCCACCCAAGAGAGGCACTGGGGACAGTGCTCAGAATCCCACCTCTCTTTGCTTTCCTATGGAAGGCATGCATAGACTGTCATAGCAAGAAAAGAGACTCTCAGGGAGCACAAATGACTGAAGGCCAGGGTCCCTAAGGTTTTAAATCCATCTCAGCATCCTCAGCATTCACACTGAGTCCACAGCTCCCATGTACTGCTCCAAACCAATGAATAAAGCAGGGGCACCAATCAGACCTGCTTCTGGGGAGCAAAGGATATCATCGCTGGTAGACTGTGGTTCAGGGACCCCCTGGGGCTCTGTGGAACCTCTCTTACACATTGTAGGATGCTTGCAAACAATCTTCTACTTCTCCCTTCTATAAGTCAAGCATGCACCAACATCTGATAATTCTTCAACTTTCCTGATTCCTTCCCTCTTTTCTCTCACAGAGGCAGATCCCTACTTCGCCTCTCCCTGTACATGCAGGGAGACAACATGAGCGGAGCATGTCCGTGAATCCATTCTATTGTTTTATTGATTGCATTGGTACATTTTAGGTATCATTTCTCTGGTGTGAGAAACTGAAATGAGCCCATTCTCACAGAGATGCCAGGTACTGCCTCTGTCCCCAACATCACTCTTCCCAGGAGAAACTGCCATCAGAAGAATCTGGAGAGGGCAAATGTGATCTGAAGTAGTAAATCCCTGTGGGGTTGCGGGCGTGGGCAGTTTCAGGTACTCTGACACGAGGGTGAGAAGTCTGTGTGTCTTAACTTCCTGAGGATAAGAAACACCTTCTCTGAATTCTCAGCAGTCACCACACCTGCTTACATCCACAAGAAGGTAGGTAATATTGCTTAATCAGTGAAAAACGTAGCCCATCAATATCATCATTAATAAGGGATATTTTCAAAATCTCAGTCAGTTTATTCATTGCCTTTCCAGTTTCCAACCCCTGGGAGTATTACTCCTTCCACTCCCACAGTTGCAGAGAGGAAACAGACCACAGTACCTTGCTACAGACCAGCCCTGAGGTGACTAGTGATTCCAGTCAGTGCATCTTCCAGAATACTTTTCTTTGGACAATAAAAGAGGAAAAGAGGGGGAAAAAATGGGGAAAAATTTTATTTTGTTTTTCCATAAAATAGTTCTAAGAGATGTAGACCTAAGTAATGCTTGGGTAAGAAAAGAAGATACAGGAGGTAGGAAGGAAAAGGGAAGGAAAAAGAAAAGAAAAGAGAGGCAACCGCTATCTCTCAATCAGCCCATTTCTTTTGTATTGCAAAATTAGACCACATATATAGAAAAGGACCTAAAATAGTAGTCTACACTTCTTAATAAATACAGTTGAAATTTTTTTAATTGAATAAATGAGTCCTTGTGTAGTTACTATCCTGGTCAAAACAAAACATACTCAGCCTCAGCCTGGCGTGGTGGCACACGCTTTAAATCCTAGCACTCAGGAGGCTGAGGCAGGAGGATCATTGTGAGTTCAAGACCAGCCTGGGCTACAAAATGAGTTCAAGGCTAGTCTGAACTGTATAGTGAGACCCTGTGTCAAAATTAGGGTCAGGGATTTAACTCAGTGGCGTAAGCACCTGCCTAGTAAGCGCAAGGTTGTGAGTTTAATCCTTGGCACAAAATAAAAATAAAAATTAAAAAAAAGCATACTCAGCCTCCTCACAACCCTCTAAATGGCCCTCTTTCTCATCCTCCCAAGGAAACCACTATCTTTTCCTTTATACTTGCATTACCAAATTTGTGCTCCTAAACACTATAGCTAATTTTACCCGATGAAGATTCTTATAAAAATGGAATCATACATGGATCGCTTCTTGTCAGATTCATTTAAGCTTGTGAAATTCATCTCTGTTCTGCATGTAGCAGCAGTTAGCTGATTTTCATTGCTGTATAGTATGCCACTATATGAATGTGCCAAATTCGACTTCTCCACTCTACTGGTAATGGACATTTGGGTTGTTTCCCGGAAAGTCTGATGAATTTTCTTTTGGTGTAAATGTACTTGGATTTATAATGATTATGTAATTTGTAGTGAAATTGGTAAGTCATCAGGCCAGGATTTACTCTACTGTAGAAACACAAATTGCTTTCCAACATGGTTGTATCAATTTACATCATCACCAGTAGCATGCAAAAGGTTTGGTTGCCCTATAAGTTTATGAAAGATTTTTTGAAAACCTTATTAACAGGTTTTTAGAATCACCAATTCTTCAGTTAAGTAACTATAATCTTCCTGTGGTATTAATTTATATCTTTCTCATTATGATGATTACTAATGAAGGTAAATATATTGTCATGTGAACACATTGTCTTTTTTGTAGAATCTTTACTCAAGTCTCTTTTCCATTTTTCTTTTATTAATCCAAAATGGCTACCCTATTTGTTGTCATTGAAATAGCTGCCCATGCCATCAAATGCAATAAAATCAAACAAGACAAAACAGAATAAAACCCAACAAAACAAAACAGTGAAAATGATACAGGACTTCAAAACAAGATAATAGAGAATTAACAATGGCTACTACCTTCAGAAGGAGACCCTCATAGGTGCTACACTGTGTACTGTTACCCTCTGAACAGATGATTAGACTACTGGCTTTAGACCCGCAAAGTCAGTGAAACACTAAACACTACAACATTAAGTTGTATTTTACCTCAATAGCTATCATTGCAGCCTGTGTTTCTCCCGATCAGTCAACCACTTAGCAGGGGAGGGAGGGACTTGGTTCTTCTTCTCTCCCAGCCTGGGCACCAGAAGGGGCTGGTATCTGGTTCTTTCTGTAGCAGCCCACACGGGACGCCAACTGGCAGGGAAGGTTTGGCTTCTTGTTGGCTTCTTGTTCTCTCCCACAGTCCGCAAATGGTACCAACTCACAGGAAAGGGCTGGTGTCTGGTTCTCCCCTCAGTGGCCCACAAATGGTACTGACTTGCAGGGAAGGCTTGACTTCATGTTGACTTCTTAATCTCCTCCCCTGCTGTCTACCTGTTGTCCATTTTTCTACTGGGCTGTCTTTTACTGATCTATAAAATTTCATTATTCTGGAAGCAAGATTTTGTTAGCTATGTATGTTGCAAACATCTCTCATAATTGAAGTTGCATCTTTACTTTCTTGATGTTTTCTTTTAAGGCTAGTTGTATCAAAATTGCATATAAATTAATTATCAGTCTTTTTCTTTTCAATCAGCATGACTTTTTTCCTGTCTAAAATTTTTTCTTCTGAGATTATCAAGGTATTCTCTAGTTTGCCTTCCATAAAGCTTATTATTTTGTCTTTTATAATTATATTCATAGTAATCTGTAATTATTTTCTAAACGGTGTCAGGTTACGTGTGGTCAAGTACCTTCTTTTTTTAACTATATAGGGCTTTATTTTTTCCCTAAGCATTTAATGCATATCTACCTACTGCCATATTTGCCATAAATAAAGGCACATATTTGCCCAATTATTGTAATCACATTACTCTGTCTAAATTATTGTATTTTTAGCCAGACATGGTGGCATACACCTTTAATCCAAGCACCCACTCGGGAGGCTGAAGTAGGAGGAGCACTGTGAGTTTGAGGCCAGCTTGGGCTATATCACGAGCGCAAGGCCGGCCTGAGCTACATAGTGCGACCCTGCCTCAAAAATCCAGGGCCAGGAGTTTGGTTCAGTGAATTAAGCACCTGCCTGCCTGCCTGGCAGACACAAGGTTATGAGTTTGCTCCTGGTGCTGCAAAAAAAAAATTATTGTATTTTTTTAAAAAATCTTAATACTTGATGAAATAAGTCTTCGCATGCCTTCTTTAAGATTGTTTTGACTATACTTGGCATGATTTACATTTTCCACATTTTTTTTCTAGATTTATTCTAGGATTTCCTCTTATATTTTTGATGCTACAGTAGGTGGTATGCTTTTAAATTTCATTTTCTAATTGTGCATGGCTACTATTTCAAAATCAACTGATTTTTTAATATGGATATATTTAAAGAAAACTTGCTATACTCACCTGTGAATACTAATAATTTATTTATAGATTTGTTTAGATGTTTTTCCATAAAATAATATAATCTGTGAATAGCTACAATTTTAATTCTTGCTTTCCAATTCAAATAATGTTTATTTTGCCACTCTTCTTGCTGCAGTGACTAAGACAACCACTGTAATATGGAACAGAAGTAATAAGAGTGGACACCTTGGCCTTGGTCATGATTTAAAAAAAAAGAGTCTATGAACTTTTCTGCAAGTGCTATTGAAGGCAGTTATTTGTATAAATGTCCCATATCTGTGAGATCACCTTTATTAAAAGAAGTTTATGTCTATTCTTAGTTTGCCAATTTGTTCTATCATGAAGCATCAAACATTCTTCCTGTACATATTAACATAATCAAGTTTTTTCTAGTATATTCTGTAAATGTAGTGTAATCACTAATTGATTTTCAAATATTAAACCAATTTTTTATTCACAGAACAAATCCATATTAGAATAACAAATTAATTGATTTTCAAATATTTAATGAATTGTCTGTTCAGAGAATAAACCTGTATCAGAGATGATAAATTCTATTTTCCCATATACTGCTTGATTGGTTTGCTAATATCTTAAAATTTTTGTCTAAAAGCTCAGGAAAAATGTTGACCTATAATTTTCCTCCTTTTTTTTTTTCACATGTTTTAGTATTGAGTTTATGCTGGCTTTATAAACAAGTTAGAATTTTTTTTTCATCCCTCTGCAGAAGACTGCTTAAAACTGACATTACTTCTTCCTCATCTATTTGCAAAATTTACTAGTGAAATCTTTTGTTTCTGAAGTTTTCCCCTTAATGAAATTACAAATTAAATTCCTTTATTAGTTATAAGATAGGTCGTATTTTCAATTTCTTCTTGTGTTACATTTAGTAGATATAGTTTTCTAGAAATCTGCTTATTTCCAGTAATTTTCTAAGTTATCCTGTACAGTTGTTTACAATATACTCTCTTCTGTCTTTTTAAATGTCTTAGATTCATAATGATAGTCCCATCTCCATTTTTTTATACTTTCTCTTTTTTATCATCAATCCTACTATGAGTTTATCAATATTCTTTTCAAAGACTGCTTTTAATTTCATCCATCCTATTTTGTGTGCTTGATATGAATTTTTTATTCTTCTTTCATCTTTATTATTTCATTATTTTGTCTTGTGTCTATTTTGAAATTTTTCTAACTTTTTAAATGGATGCTTACTTATTTCAGCCATATTTTTTTTCTAACATGTATATTTATACAGAAATTTCACCCAATAAGTACTCCTTTTGCTGCATTCCATGACTAACAGTGTATTTTGTGTTTATCATAATCAAGTTCCGCATAGTTCCTATTTGCTTGTAATTTGTTCTTTGACCAAGGGGTTATTAAGAAGTACATACCGAACAAATGATGTTTCTGGTTATCATTTTATGTCTGAGTCATCTGTACTGCAATCAGAAAACATCCTGGAAAATTTTAATACTTTTAAATTTCAAGACTTATTTTATGGTCCACGACGACATGGTCAGGTTTGATTATTGTTTCCACGTGCTTGCAAAGAATGTGCAGCAGTGCCCCTCGTCTGCACTTTTCTTCCCATGGCTGCAGTAACCATTAATCAATAGTGGCCGAAAAATGCAAAGCACAAAATTCCAGAAATTACAAGTTTTAAATTCTACACCATGCTGAGTGATATGATGAAATATCACACCATCCTATTCTACCTTGCCCAGAATATGACCATCTAAAAAGATGGTGTCCAGTATACCCATGCTGTTTATACAACCTTCCAGTAGTCACTTGTAACTATTTGAGTTATTACCTTAATGATGCGCTGTCATGGTATCACAGTACAATAGGAACCTTTAGTTTACTTAATAATGGCTTCAGTGCACAAGAGTAGTAGTACTGGCAACTCAGATACTCTAAAGAGAAGTTGTAAAGTGCTTTCTTTAATTTAAAAGATGAAAGTAACACTCTCATTACTGTATACTGTCACAGTGTTCTATTTTATTATTGTTATTGTTAACCTCTCACCATGCCAAATTTATAAGTTAAACTTTACCATAGGCAGGAAATAGTGTGTGTGTGTGTGTGTGTGTGTGTGTGTGTGTGTGTGTGTGTGTTGATACAGAGAAAGAGAGAGAGAGAGAGAGAGAGAGAGATTTAGTATTATTCACAGCTTCAGGCTTCCACCGGGGATCTCGAAATGTATCCTCTATGGATAAGAGGGACCGCTATACATTCTGTGTTGTTAGGTACAGTATGCCATATACAAACATACTGTATACTGGGTAAGCTCTGCTCATTTTTTAGTCATATATGTACATGAATATATATATATTATATATGTAACTTTTTCTCTTTTTTCTCTCAGTTAGTGAAGGTTAAGCTAATACATTACACACACGCACACACACACACACGCACACACACGTTGAATTTTTTTCCTGTTAGGAAAAATTCATTTTTATTCTATGTATTTTAAAGTCATGTTTTGAGATGCACCAGATGCAAAATTGTTATTTCTCCTGGAAAGTTGAAACTTTAATGATGAAGAAACTATTTCTAGTAATGTTTTTGAACCTAAGCCTCCTTTTCAGTGTGGTTTTTTCCTATTGTTTTACTTTTAAATTTTTCTTAATTTCATGTTGCAGTTGTATATACCAAAAACCAACTAGAATTAAGTATTTTAATTCATTCTGATAATTTTTGTCTTTATTAGAGTACTAAACCTACATTAATCAATTGCTTAATATAATTATTGATTTATGTGCTCTTAAATCTACCATTTTGCTATTGCCTATCTTTTGTGCCCATAATTGTATGTTGCCTGGGTTTGAAAGCAATATCATTGTGGTTTTAAACAATCAATAGTTATTTATTTTGTTGTATATTTACTCTCTTTTTATGCTTTATTTCTGCACCCTCTGAAGAATGCTCTTAGCATTCTATTTAGTGTAGGATTTTTGGTGACAAATTTCCTTTTGTTAATCTAAAAATGTCTTCATTTTATCCTTTCTTCAATGATACTTTCTCGGGAGATAATATTTTAGATGAGACATTTTCTTTCAGTTCATTATGAATATTATTCTGTTGTCTTTTGGTTTTCTTTCTTTTTTTTTTCCTAATAAGAAACTATCCAGTAACCTAATTGCTATACTTTGAAGGCAGTCTTTCACTTGTGACTACCTTCAAACATTTTTTTCCACTTGGTTTTCTGTAAATTTTTTTTCAGCACTAGGGATTAAACCTAGGGTCTTCACATTGATCTACATCCCAAGTTCCCTCCCTTTTTATTAGTGCACGTTTGTGGTATAGAAGGAATACATGCATTGTGGGTAGCTGGCACACGTATATGATGCATCTTAATTCTTTTTACATTCCCTTCACCACACTCCTCTCTTCTCCCACATCTTTTGGTCCTTTTCCCATTTTCAAAAGATCTGGCTTTTCCGTTTCCTACTGTTTGTCTTTACTTTGCTGTTTAATTTATTAATACTTTTGGTTTCTCATGTACAAGAAACCATACAGTATTTGCACTTGTGTATCTGATTTATCCCCAGTCCTTTTTTTATTTTTAATTTTGACACAGGTCTTGTTAAGTTCTTAAGGCATCCAGGCTGGGCTCATACTTGCACCTTCTGCTTCAGTCTCCTTGCATGGTTTTCTGTAATTTTAAAACAATAGGCTAGCTGGGTGTGGTGGTGCACACCTTTAATCCCAGCACTCGGGAGGCTGAGGTAGGAGGAGCAGTGTGAGTTCGAAACTGGCTTGGGCTACAACGTGAGCAACAGCAGCCTGAACTACATAATGCGATCCTGTCTCAAAAAAATTAGGGCTGGGAGTTTGGCTCAGTGGTTTAAGGCCTGTCAGGCAGGTTTGAGGTTGTGAGTTTGAGCCCTGGTACTGCAAAAAATAATAATAATAAAAATAATAAATAATAAACCAATAGGCTACTTGGGGTTTTATGTTTTGCTTGTGATTTGTAGCAGTTTTAAATCTTTGCTTAATGTCTTTTAATGGTGTTGAAATTTCTCACATACCATTTCTCTCCCTCCCTCTCTCTCTCTCTTTCTCTCTCCCTGTCTCTCTCTCTCTCTGTCTCTCTCTCCTCTCCTCTCCTCTCCTTTCTCCCCTCACGTATTTCTGGACTTCCATTAAACATATTGTGGAATCTGTCACTGTTTCCTCTATGTTTGTCACCTTTTTCCTGTTTTGTTTTTCCACCATCTTTCATAAGACAGGATTTCATTTTGTATATTTTTCTGACCTATCTTCCAGTTAACTATTCTCTCTTTAGTTATGTTTAATCATCAGTAAAAATCATTCCATAAAGTTCATGACTTAGAGTATTATATTTCTATTTTTGTCATTTGTATGCTACTAGTTTCTCTCACATCTGTTATATCAAGTTTATAGTTTCTTATTCTGTTCAGTTTCACCAATGAAATTTCCATTTTGTTTTTAATTGCTTGCAAATAGTATAAACAGGTTTTTGGTGAATGTTCTGGGATTTTCTTGTTACTACATGTTTGTACCACATACTGTTTACATTCCTTGTGGGGAGTTGGTGCACGTACATAACACATTTTAAATCCTTTTTTCATCCCCTTCCCCTCCTCTCCCTCTTCCCTACCTCCATCTCTTAATCTCCTTCCCTTTTGAGAAAGATCTATGTTCCTACTTTCTATTATCTATCTTTTATTTTGTTCATTATTTATGCTTGGGGTTTCTCACATAAGAGAAATCATGTGATATTCAATCTTGTGCATCTGATTTATTTCATTTAACATGATGGTCTCTAGGTGTATCCATTTTCCTAAAAATGACTCAAGTTTCTTTGTGACACAGTAATACTGCATTGTGTGTAAATACCACATTCTCTTTACCCATTCATTTGTTGATGGGCATATAGGCTGCTTCCAAGATTTAACTACTATGAGTTGTGCTGCTCTAAATAGGGTACACATACATCCCTATAACATGAGGTCCTTAACTCTTTTGGGGAAAATACCTTGAAGAGGAATAACTGGGTCAAATGGAATTCCTAATTTCAGTTTACTGAGGAGTCTCCATACTGATTTCTAAAGTGGTTGTACTAATTTACATTCCCACCAATAATGTAAAAGTGTTCTTTTCTCCCCACAGCTTTGCCATATCTGCCATTATCTGATTTCTTGATGATGGTCATTCTTTACGGGATGAGATGGAATCTCAATGTTTTTCTAATTTGTATTTCTTTAATGGCAAGCATTGTTGAGAACTTCTGCATGCATTTACTGGTCATCTTCTGTGAACTATCTATTTATTTCACTTGCCAATTTTTAATTGGGTCTTTTACTGGGGAGGTCTAATTTTTTTTCAGCTTTTTATGTATCCTATATATTAGTTCTCTGTCTAAGATATAACTGGTAAAAATTTTTTTCCATTCTGCAGTTTGATTTTTTCACTGTGTTGGTTGTTTCTTTTGCTGTGCAGTTTTTTAATTTGATGTGATCCCATTTGTTGATTCTCAGTATTATTTCCTGTGCAAACTGGGTTCTATTCAGAAAATTCTTGCCTACACCTATGACTTCAAAAGTTTTATCCATTTTGTCTTCCAGCAGATTAAGTGTTCCTTGAGCCAGTTTGATTTTAGTTTAGTACATGGCGAAAGATACAGGTCTATAGTCAATATTCTGCATGTGGATAGCCACTTTTCTCAACATCATTTATTAAAGAAGCTATCTTGGCCCCTTTGTCAAAGATCAAATGACTTAATGTACTTGGACTTGATTCTGCATCCTCTATTCTGTTCCATCCATCATGTCGGTTTTTGTGCCAGTACTATGCTGTTTTTATCACAGTAGCTTTGTAATATAACTTCAAGCCCAGTATTGTGATGCTTCTCACTTTGCTCATTTTTACCAGGACTGCTGTTGCTATTCTGGGTCTCTTTTAGTTCCATATGAATTTTAGGTTTGTTTTCTCAAGTTCTGTGATGAATGCTGTTGAAATTTTGATTGGGATTGCAATAAATCTGTTTATCAAGTTTGGAAGTATGGCCAGTTAGACTGTATTTGTTCTACTTATCCAGGAAGAGAGGATATCTTCCTACCTTCTGATGTCCTCTTCAATTTCCTTTTTCAGAGTGCTGTAGTTTTCATTGCAGTCTTCCACATCCTTAGTTAGGTTAATTCCTAACAATTTAATTTTTCTTGGTACTATTGTGAGTGGTATTTTTTCCTAATTTCTTTATCAGTGAGTTCATTACCCAATGTACAGGGATACTATTAATTATTGTATGTTGATTTTGTGTCCTGCTACATTACTGCATTTGGCTATTAATTCTAAGTCTTTCAGTAGATTTGGGAATGTTCTCTATGTAGAGAATCAGACCACTTGCCAATAATAATAATTTGACTTCTTCCTCTCCTACACATATCCCTTTTATTTCTTTTTCTTGCCTAATTGTTCTTGCTGATGTTTTGAGTACTGTGTTGAACAGGAGTGGTAATAGTGGACATTCTTGTCTTTATATAGTTGTTTTAAAGTTTCTGCCTGATATTTTTAGTAACTGGAGACAGGGGGTTTCTTTGGATCAGCTATTGCTCATGTTGGTTATGTCTCCTTACATGTCAAGCTTCTTTGAATATGTACCAGATAATATATTTGAAAACTCATTTACTTACAAAAATAATTTGAGATATAAAATAGCATCATCTTCCACCAGAGGTGATTTTTCTCCCGCTTTTACCAAAAGTCTATGAACATTAACAATCTTTAATCCAGTTTCAGGTACTGAGAATTTCAGAGCCATCCAGTGTCTCTAGGTAGCCTGTTGTCTTGAGTGGTTCTTTTAAATCTAGTTCTTCCATACTCATCATACAGCTTTCCTGAGTCTCGATCTAGGTTGAGAATGATTTTCTACTGCTTATGTCTGTAAATTTTTATTTTCTCCTAAGCCATTCTTCACTACTTTCTTAGCTTTTCAATGCCTTTGGGAAGCTTTTGGTTACTGTTTTTGTTCAGCTTTTCTGGTCCTCAGCAGAAAAGTAAGACACAAATTAGTAAGTCTACCAATTCTGACATTATACTGTATCTTACACATAAATCCTATTCTGCCTTCCAGCTCCAGAAAGAACTTTGCTCACCCCTACCTCTTCTTTGGAGACAAGTGACTAGCAAAAGTTATTGAAGAGTTGTAGATGTTTTCAAGAGGAGTTAACTTCAAGTTGTCTCTGCCCTAGTTTGGCTTTAACTTCATATCCTGGTACTAATAACTGGGCTATTATCCTACTCCTATGATCAAATCCTACCCATTTCAATTGTCATAAATTCATTCTGTCCTTTTCTTTGTACCTAAAGACAATGGTCTGTTCATTATACCTTCCAGGAATGGGGCTTTGCACTGCTGATTTTCTTCTAGTCGTGAACTACATTAACTCTTTGTGTAAGGCCAGACCCTACCACCTGCAGACCTTTCTGGAATATCACCTGCTGGGCCAGTGCTGGGTTAGCAACACCTAATATCCTTCCTCTTTTTAAGATATTCTCTAATTTCCTGTCCTCTTCTTGGCATTTCTCCAAGACTGACCATTTTCCCAGGCACCATCAGCTGTAGGAGTCTGTCCTGTAAATCTAAGCTCTACCTAACCTTGCCCATTCAAGGATGTCCTAACCCTTAACTGGCCTCAGCTACAGCCAGGACTGTCCAGTCCACCAAATGCCATCACAGCCTCCTTCTCTATACCTAGTCCAACTAGGAGGCAGCCTGGCCACAACGTAAACAGAAGGAACTGAATCACAATGAGAATCAGAATATACCATCCATTCATTTACTCACTGACTGACTAATTTTTTTCCTCACAACATGGAATCCAGAGTGAAGGAAGGTATATTAGCCAGGTTTCCCCTTGCTGGGACCAAATACCTGACACTCTGTATCACTTAGGTTCACTAGAAGAAAAGATTTAGTAGTAGTAATAATAATAATAATAATGTGGAAGAATACAGAAGGGCTGCCTCTGCACTGGAGAGTCAAAGGAGTCATTCAAAGGTTAAAGACCTGGGGCTGGGAATTTAGCTCAGTGGCGCAAGTGGGTGCAAGCACTTGTCTGGCAGGTGTGAGACCATGAGTTCGATCCCTGGCACCAAAAATAGTAAGAAAAGTACAACTTAAAGACCTGGAGTTCACTGCAGAGTCCCATGGAAGTCTTATCAGGAATCTGAATGATGTACTCTGGAAGACTGAAAACTGCGCTGGAAGCCTGGAGATGAAAGTTAGTCCAAACGCAACGACAAAGATTAAAGCTTCTCTGAAGAAGCAAAAGTGAGCCTTCTTTCCCTTTTTAATCCATCCAGGTTATAATCTTCTTGTTTGGTGCCACCCACACTTAAGGTGAATCTTTCCTCTTCAGTCAGTCAATCACACAGACACCCAGAACTATGCTAAACTAATTCCCTGTGCATTTATTATTCAAGTTGACACCACTATTAACTTACCAAACTCCTACAACTTACAGAAAGAAATGTTTTATTTGGCTCATGGTTTCAGACAATTCAGCCCCTCCTGGACTGGCTCCAAGGCAGAAGCAACACATGGCAAAGCCACGCTGCTCAGTTCATGGTGACAGGGAAGTAGAGCAGAGGATCAGCACCAGAGAGGAAGGAACAAGGGACCAGATGTAAACCCATGGTCACAATTCATGTCCCACATCAGTACACTCATGCATGTGTTTTATTAATGCCCTGGGAAAATCCCAAGCCAATCAAGCTAATAATACACCATAACCCTCACAAAAGGGGTAGGTATATTTTTAAGAAAGTAAACCATAACCCTAAATACCTGATAACCAATAAATTCAACTATTCAAAAACCATTGGCTTTAATATTACTATTAAGTTGACTTTTTAACATTCACCTTATAGCAACAATACTCAATCTAGGATAATAATTAGTTCAGGACTTAGCTAAAAACTGTAAAACCTTATTCCTTGGATAATATCTGTCTGTAATGAATACAGTACTCATTTTTATGTAAAGACTATTTCTGTGGAAGCCTTTATTTATTCATTGTGCAAACATTTATTTAGACAGGCTCTGAGCTGGGAATACAGAGAAAAGGGACAAGAGGCATTGTCCTCAAGGGGTTACTGTCTGTTGCAAGATGTTTGCAATGCATTATGCTGAGGGTCATAGTAGAGAGCAGTGTGCACATAAAGACCCTGAGCCTGAACAAGGACGGGAAGTAGTGAAGCAAAGCTTCCCAAACAGCAGTCCTGGGCAAGGCAAGACAGTCCTCAGTCAGTCATTTCTCTTCTGACACTGTGATTTACAGATACATTTTCCAAATTACAAAAGCAAGATTCAGCTCTGTGAGTCTGGCTGATTGCTAAGTAAAAATTAGTAAAGTTTGATAATGAGATTTAAAATGGTCATCTTTTTTCCTCACAGGCAAGTGAGTCCATCCTCTGCTCATGAGTACACTGGAATAAGATTTAATTCATGCCCTCACTTTCTTATTTTACCTGCTCAGTTTCCACATGGAAAGGTATAGTTATATGTTATTAATACTGGACAAGCTGATCCAAAGTCCTCACGAAGTCCCCATTAGTACAACTGGCCAGCCATACTTTACTATCTCTGCTATACATCTCTTTATCTACCAAGCATTAAATCAGTAAGTTTTTAATAATCTAAAAATGTGTGCCTGATCCATAGGTACTATAAACATTTTACATAGAGGTCCTATGCTAAATAATACACTACTATCAGAGTTGTCATTACTTTGGACAGGCAGACACATGGGTAAGGTACCTTCCATGCCCACCACCTCTACCAAGGGGTCTTCAGATGCGACGTCCCTCATCCTCTGCCACAGCGAGATGGACCAGCACTTAAGAACTGATCTTAAGCACTTAAATTTTAAGAACCTAAGCATTTTACTCAGGAAAAACTAATCTCTATCTTGGTCACCAGCCTTAGAAAGGATGAGCACCAGAATTGTTTCTAAATAGAGATGATTGTGGTGAGCCAGATACATTTTATTTTTTGTGTTGGAATTTTATGAAGATAAAATGAGCCAGTTGATAATAAGACCACAGAAATGACACCAAAAATAATCAGTCTTCAGAGTCTTAAGTCTTGGGCTTGCCCAAATGAACAAAATCTAAAATGAAAGAGAAATTAAACCAGACTGAGTAAAGGAGGCAGCTGATCGTTAATAGAATGAACAGTGCAGTGAACTCTTGCTCTAAGGAAACCCCAAGAAAACCAGGCACTAGAATAGGACTGGATTCTGAAAGCCCTCCCAGGACCCAATCCCATCACAGACTCACATGTCAGTGCTTTCCCGAGTTTCTGTTCCTGGCAGTCCAAGTGGTACCTGATCTGGCTTCACTTGATGGGATCACTGATTCTTGATGTCACTGGAGCATCACTTTCACCCTAAAAAACCTGAACAATGTGATGAGAAAGGTCCACTTCCCAGAGTGGCAAGATTCAGGAGGCAATCTATGCGTGTCCATAGGTCAGTGTCACTGTGATACATCACTTCAGGCTGAGTCTCCTCCAGCACACAAGCTGTGCCCAGTGCCAGGTGCTGAGGGAGATGTGGACTCACATCTGCTAGAAGCAAGTTAGTCATGATGAGATAAACGTGTTACCAGATGGGGCAGGCTTTCAGGTGAGGGATGTCAGAGGCCAGGGGAGAAGAAAAGGAAGGCTTCTCCCTGAGGAAAGAAGGACTCAGACACTCTTTGGTGGCCCAAAAGACAAGACCATCCATCCTTGCCCTCAAACCTCCTCCCATTCTCTGGTCCTCCAGACCTGGTTCAAGACAAGTGGGTGGGTGAGAAAGAAGAGAGGTGTGAAGTCACAAATCTCAGGTGACAAACAGGGGAAGGACCACAGGACAGATTACTCCTCCAGGGGACCCTGCACACTATGCCCACACTTTATTCAAATAGAGTTCATATTTATGCAAATACCCATGAGAACCCTATTCATCATCAGAGGCAAAAAGATCAGGTATGAAAAAAAGAAAAAAAAGACTATTGACTTCCATTCTTACTCAGGTACTATCTCATTCCCCATTTTAAAGGCAGAAGTGATACTACCCCACTGCCTTCCTCTTTTTGAGTGAAAGAGTTGAAACACAAGACTTGAAATGTTGAATCTTTAGGAAACTCAACCCAAATTATAGAATCATGGCTTCTTTTATCTGGACCAGAGCTCTTTTTGAGATAGCCAGTCTTATGACATTTAGGATGCCAAACGCAGATGATACAGGAGAACAAAACTCCCAACATACTGTTATAGGCAACTGAGTTAGACAGAAATATTATAGGCAGTCAGACAGTGCTAGGCCCTCAAAGGAGCTGGTACAGAGGACCAGATATCTTGTGACCTTGGAAGAGATACACACCTCTTGCTGTGGGGCAGATCTCAAGACAGAAGGCAAAACAAATGTAACCACACCCTAAGTATAAGCATTAGGGATTAGGGATGGATCATCTTGAGAAGCCTGGAATTACCATCCCAATCCCCTAATCTGTAAGAATGCTCGCTTACTACGTGACTTGCTTCCCCATTCGTCCTTGATTTGGTCGATCTTACTTAAACAATTAATCTTATTGGTTGACCACAGTTCTGTCCCACCTCAAGCCCATCTGCCTTGCAAGTTCCCAGTTTTCCCCATCAGGGTTTTGCTCTATAAACGTCACTAGAAAAGACAGAGTCTTTGGCAACCTGCTCAAGCCCCCTTCTGTCCCTCAGACAGAAACTTTCTTTCTCTCAATAAATATATTCTGCTCTTACCCTCCGTTGTTCCTAAAATTCATTCTTTGATTTTAGAGAACACATACTCGCACCAGACATATAGTAGGTTGGGAGTTTCATTCTCCCATATCATTTGGAGATCTGAGATCATTTTTCCCATATCATTTGGAGGTCTCCCACCGAGAGATCACTCCCCTATATCACTACTAGATGTCCGGTACAAGTTTGTGTTCTCTAAAATCAAAGAATGAATTTTAGGAACAACGGAGGGTAAGAGCAGAATATATTTATTCAGGAAAAGAAAGCTTCTGTCTGGGAGAGGGATAGAAGGGGTTCCAAATAGGTTGCCAAAGACTCTGTCTTTTTTAGGGACTTTTTATAGAGTAAAACCATGAGGTGAGATGGGTCCAAGATGGGAAAAACACAGGAACTCACAAGGCAGATGGAAATGAGGTGGAACAGAATTATGGTCAACCAGTAAGATTAATAGTTCAGGTAAAATTGACCAAATGAGGGACAAATGGGGAAGCAAGTTACATAACAAGCAGGCATACTTAAAGAGCAGTGACATTTCCTGTAGGAGGTTGGGATGGTGACTCCTGGCTTCCTCAATGTGATCCGTACCTATTCAGAATATCATTCCCTGATGTTTATACTTAGGGTGTGGTTGCATTTGTTTTGCCTTCTGTCTTGAGATCCAGCCCACAGCAGGAGGTGTCTGTCTCTTCCAAGGTTGCAAGGTATCTGGTCTTATACACTGGCTCCTTTGAGGGCCCAGCTCTATCTGACTACCTATAATATTTCTAACTAACTAACGCGGCTGCCTGTAACACAGATATCACGTGACCTCTAAATCCTTTGCTGGCCCCACCCTGTTCTCTCTTTTATGCTGTCTCGCATACCAGTCTCCTTTCCCAGCTTTCACCCACTCCTCCCCGCCCTCCCCGTAGGGCCCTGAGTAAAGACTAATGTTCACTTGGTGTGTATTTCCTGCTAAAACTGTCAAATATCACACACATTTGAACAGGTACCTTCAAGCTTTCATCTAGAGGGATAAATATCTCATAATGTAAATCCAGGCAGATGTTTATTTCAAATGATGGGAGGCAGAGGCCTTCCCTTGGGCTTCCAAAACGAACTGCAAGATAACCTCTTCCCTCACCACACTAGTGACAGGACCTGAGCCCATGTTGATGTCACCACCCCAAGGTGATGCTTCTCATCCTGGGAATCCTTAATTCCATATGTTCATTTCTCCTTCCAAAATGGTCATGACCTCTAAGGCAACTCTCTTAAAGGGAAGAAAAAGGCTGAATTTTTAGGAAACCACTTCCCTAGAGGCATGACCATGGCTGGCTTCTAGAATTCATTTTCAGCTAAGCACTTTAGAACCATGTTCCTTGTGGTTATTAGCACAAGTGACAACAGCCTTTTCCTCCCAGAGCCACGCAGATTAAGGAAACCTAAGACTACATTTCTAAAATTGTTTCCATTTCAACCCACAGAGAATCAATACAAGAGAAGAGCATCACCTTACACGCTAATGTTATCCAAACTCAAATTCATTTTTGATGGATTCGTGGCTGTATTTTCTTAAGGCCAGAGCAGGATAAATACCCACATTTCTTGAGATTCTTTTTCTCTGTCATCCAAACCCCCACAAATGGAGAGCACAGTGAATGCACTCACACCCAGTCATCCCTTCAGGACATAATTTGTATGGGAAAACTGGGAAACTATTTCCAATAAAAAGGTACCAGGGCTCTTCTAAGGCCAGCATCCAGCACTGACTACATGACTCAGGAGTCCCCAGTCTGATGGGATCATGACACAAGCTGCAGAGAGCCTAGAGCTTGCAGTGCAGATACAGACATCAGGACTGTCTACAGCTACTTCTGGACCTGGCCCCAACCTTCCTCCTTTGCACTACCAGGGTGCCTGCTTCCCACCAACACTGTGAATTTAAACCCAGTTCTGGCCTTGTGCCTAGGAACAATTGTGGCTTAAAGCAAGAAGTTGATGAAGCCCTAGTCCCCCATTTTCAGGCTTGATATCCAATCACTGCTGATCACAGATGTCTGCCTTGCTTCCCTCATTTCCCCTGAATGCCTCATCCTTGGCTTCTTATTCTTTAGGTCTCAGCTCAGGAAAATCTCCTCCCGTGACTCCTTTGTTGAGTCAGTCACCCTCCTCTGTTCTTCTTCATTACACCCTGGGCATTTGTCCACCATCATATTGACTACCCAGAACAGCAAGTGGCTGTTGTTTTGCATATCCTCCCTCTGTAATCTGAACTACCTGAGGTCAAGATCCGTGCCTGACTCAGCAGCAAATAAATACAATGCCTGATAGAAAATAGACAAATTTATAGAATAAGGTGGAAGGAGGGTAATAAAGAAATGAGTGAATGAATCCCCAGCTTGGTCTTTGTCTAAGTCATTTTTTTACCACTTAGACACAATATCTGACACTTGCCATTTGAAGAAAGAAAGGTGTATTTTGACTCACAGTTTCAGAAATTTCAATCCAGGGTTGGTTGGCTTCAAGACAGGCAGGGCATGGTAAAAGGACCTGAAGAAGGAAAGCTGTTCATGCCATGGCAACCAGGAAGCAAGAAGGGAAGGAGCTATACCTTTCCAGGTCATGCCCCTAGTAATTCACTTCTTCCAACTAGACCACACTTCCTAACAGCACATTCAGCTACGGATTCATTAACAGATTAATCTACTGATGAGTAAAGCTTCCCCATGTCCAATCACTTTTCAAAAGCCCCACTTCTAAGCACATGAGAGTTATGGAGAACAATCTAGATTTAAGCCTAGGCTGCCCTAATATCCTATTAGGAAAGAGAACTGCTGATTTCATTCATGAGATTAATGAGGCTTCAACATTTTTTAATGCCTGCCTTCAACAGGTAATTCTTTTGTTTTTGTTTTTGTTTTTTTGTTTTTGTTTTTGTTTTTGTTTTTTGTACCAGGGATAGAATTCACCACCTAGTGCTTACCAGGCAGATGATCACACTGCTGAGCTAAATCCTTGGGCCCAGGTGGAATTTTTTTGGCCTTTGCTTCAAGGCTTGGCCAGTTGACTTTTTCTGGACAATGGAATGTTGGTGAGCATGACACAATCAAAGGTTTGGCAAGTTCTTGTTCAGTGGAGCATGACCTCCCTTGCTGCTGAGAATCCTCTTGACCACCATGTAAAAAAACCTGTGCTTACTATAGTATAGAAGATTGAGAATTATCCCCACCACACTTGTCATCCTGTGCTTGGTGGTCAACTGGATTCATATGCATAAAAGTTACCTGTCTAGGTATCCCATTGCTGATTGAGGAGGGTGAGCAGTCAGGTATAGTGTGGATAAGGAAAAGGAGTAGAGCTAAAGTGAACCTAGCCCTGGCTCTAAGTCCTACCTGTTAACCTAACCTAGCTCAACCTCATCTCTCATTTGTCGGGGTAGTGGAAAGCCCAAAATAGAGCTGCCTTTCTCCCAACAAATGGTGTGTAGAACCAAATCTATGCTACCCCTGCATTTTCCTGCCTGGCAAGATTTTGTCCACGAGAAATATGATCAAAATGTCCTCTTTCCCTGACTCTCCTTTTCTGTGCTCTATGCACAGTTCTAGTTCTAGAAGTTGACCTACTCATCCTGGGCATCTTCTAGTCATCACTGGTGAGAGCTATCCTCACTTTCTGCACAGGCTCTGGGTCCTTTGGTTCTCTAGTACAGGCCCTACTGCCTCCAATTCTGTCCTGCTGGGTGCTTACTGGGTTATAAAATCATCACAAAGTAAAGTTCAGCAAGATATGCTTTATGCTCCTTATAGATGCTCAGCTAGAGCAGACTGATAGATTGTTGCAGTTATTGTCATCATCATGGTATATGGGAAGTGCTGGTCCAGTTATTCCAGGCATACTGGTAATACTCTGTCTAGGCTACTTGCATGGGCATTTGGTAGGTGGAGAAAGACCTGAGCAATGAGTGTGCAGATTGAAAGGTCAACTTCTTGGGAGTGTGGCACAAGTTTAAATATTCCACCATCCTAATAGGATAGAAACAGGAAGAAAGTGGAGAGAGGAACACATCTTAATATTGGCTCATATCCTGATTCCTCTTACATGACTGGCTAGGTGCTGAGCTGAGGAACACGATCCCTGATTCAGTTCACAACTGGACCCCAGAAAGATCTCCAGAATGAGAAACTGTCCACAGGAGGATGAGGCCCCAATCATAGGGCTTTTTGTATAAGTTGTGCAACTGCACATTCAGTCCCATCCTAGGGTTTTAGGAGATGTTGACAAATTTGACTCCATGGAATTCTATGGGTACACTGAGTCACTATATCACACAACCTGGTATCCAGGTCATACTGGGGAGCCTATCACCTGCCTGGTCTTTGACTACAGTAAGTATTCAAAGGACAAGGAATGACTAGTCCTCTTCTTCAATTTGTTCACCCTCTGAAGAATATAATCTAATGAAGGATCACAGCAATGACACTTATTAAATCAGAGTTCTATGCCTTTTGGGTGACTAATTTTACTAGAGACCACATCTAAAATTTCTTCTCTCCTGAGGAAATTCCTCATTGCTTATAAAATGAACTGATAATTTTATATTCTTAGAGAGCAAAGGTGATGTATTTTTGGCTTGGTTGTCCTAAAGCATCTAGCCGTGTAAGTAGAAAAACATGAGTGAACTATGTAAATGTGTGTGAATGGCATAGAGAGAATGGGAACATTGGTAAGTGACTGAAAAGTAACATTTATTGTGAGAATATTCTGTTTTAGATTTTTGAATAAAACAACTTTAGTTCCAGACAAATCAAAATCAATGCCCTGAAGTATCTCAGCTTTACAGATATATTCAAGACTATTTATGATTTATTTGTTCAATTATTCAATACATTTATTACATAAGCACCTGTTCTGTACAGAAAGAGCACTGTGCCTGCTCAGTAAGATGCAGAGGAGAGAACTGGGAAGGAGCTAAAAAATTCAAACCAAAGGTAAACATTGCTTAAGAAAAACTGATCTCAGGCAGTTGGTAGAGAAGGAAGAGTGAGGAATTGCTCTGCATCACCGCCACAAAATCAAAGAGTCAACATTTCCTTATATTTAACGCAAGACTTCTGCTTCCTCCAGTTCTTCCAATACACTTAATTTCTCCTTCTGAAACATTTATTCTGCACTGTTAATTCTGATATCTAATCATATCAACTTCAGTTGGGCAATTCTGACAGTAAAAATCCAGGGCAGATCCTATCTCCTCCACAGAGCTAACCTCACCTCCATGCAAGCCTGCTCCATTGAGCATTTGTCTGCAGCAGTGTCTACAGCACATGGTCTCCCTCCCAACCACAAATCATCTCTGCCAGACTGCATTGTTTTTAGTGGTGAATTCCAGCTCCCCAAACACTTCCTCAAGGAATCAGGCCTTCTTCTCTCAGTGTCTCTGTATAAGACAGACTACAGAGTTGGACTAAAAAACAAATTCCAAATGAGTAAATTAAAAGGTAAATGAGTAGTTTACCTATCAAGCTAATCAAATAATTCTTTTAGATATTAGGACTATGTACTTGGTAATTGAGTTATCTAAAAGTCAATTTATACTAAAATATAAATGACTGATAATTAAAAACTATTATTTCGAACAACTACATGCATTTATTCCAAGAACTTCGGAGTCTTAAGCCAAAGAATGATGTTAAGATGGTCATTAATTTAGATAGACATGACATAAACTCATGACATTATATCCATTTAACCCACTGACAAGGTCTGGCTCACCTTCACAATATCATCATTTTCCCAAGTTGATTTAGGACTGATATCACAACTAGACATCTGTTGATTTAATGAGACATAAGGCTAAGGGACGTGTGAGTAGCCTCAGCTCCATGTTAGCAAGTTTCGACCTACCCAAAGTAATAGTGAATGACAAAGCAACTTCCACCACCAGCACTTCAGCTTATACACACACACACACACAGACACACAGAGAGAGAGAGAGAGAGAGAGAGAGAGAGAGAGAAAGAGAGAGGGACAGACAGACAGACAGACAGACAGAACCATTCCTGAAAGTCTCACAGCTCCCCCATAGAACTGCTTCTCTCAGGAAAGAGTGGGTTTATGAGATAAACTCCTTTAAAGTTTGTGTGCCCGCCAAGCACTGATGCAAGGAGCATAATTAAGATGGAAAACAACCAAATCCTGCAAGGAGAAGAGGCAGAACGAGACAGGGCCAGCTTGGTGAAAAGGCCTCTTTCCCCTGTGGCTCTGTGCTCAAGAGCTCTCCACAAGCATAGAAATAAGTGAGGATGGAAAGGAACACATGAATAAAACAAAGTTTTATTTATGGAGTTGGGTTAGGCAACCTCTACACCGTCCCCTGCTGGATTGACCCGTGGGGAGTCACCTTCCTGTCTGAGGCTAGATCACCGTGTTCCACTGAATATTTTCCCAGATGTTGTAAGTTAAGTGAACTCAAGCAGAAATGGTGCTGAGCACTCAGGAACAGGGCAGGTAGAGAAAGGGGGAAGCCAAAGACAGGCTATGAAAATCACAAAAGCTACAAATCTGTGACCAAAAACCCTGAAGAGTTGTGTTGAAGTCAGACTTGCCTCCAGGAGGTCCCAAGATCCTTTAATTGAAGCTCAGAGGATGGGGAGGGGCAGCAGGATAAGTCAGATGATAGCTGTCATCAACTTCACGTGGGTCAAGCATCAGAATACGCACATGTGGTTCACTCAGAGTCAGAAGTCAACCACTAGCTTGGGGAGCAAGGAGATAGACTTGGCTCACGAAGTGTAGGCAAATATTTACCAGTGATTCAAGGCCAAACCCAGACAGCCTGAGATTCAGGACAGGACCAGTCCCTTCCAAAGAACTAGATGGTGAAGTAGAAAACAGCAGTCAAAAACTGTTCTATGTATTATATCAGCAGAGTTTAAGGGATGAGTTTTGGAATCAGGTAGATGTGGCTTATAGATCCTGTCTAGTCTTCATTTGAAAAACAATGAAACTGTTAGGAAGACTAAGTGGTAAAATGAATGAGAAATGATTACTACAGAGCCTGGTACACACATTATCATGCTGATATGGAAGGCAGAGATGCGGGTGCTGATATTGGAGGAAAAGTTATAACAGTGACATATAGGGTTACAACCACACTGTCTATTTCAGGCTCCACAGGCTCATGGGGCTGAGGGCATCAAGGCTAACCTGCTAGGTCAGGATCAGTGTGAAACTGAAGAGCTGTGAGCCAAAGGCAGAACCAGCCCCAATAGTCTGCTGCTAGGACTGGCAGGACCCAAGGCCAGGGAAATAGGCAGCATATCTGTGCTCCCACATAGGCTGCCACTGACTCACACTGTAGGGTTAAATGACATGATGGCAATCAACTGGCCCATAAAAGATGAGTGATCTGCCTAAGATCACCTGGCTACTTTGTAACAAAACTCAAAAGTACAGTGTCCTGACTCAGAACCTAGAGTTCTTGCCACAGTACTGAAACTCCTCTGTCCCACGATTATCTATAGGAAACCTCCACGCCCAACTCCCTGTGGTCCTCTCTGTTCCCTCTATTAGCAGACAGCTCCATCCTGTGGAGTGGGGTGGCTGTTCTCATGGGAAACAGGCATGCGCTAATGAGTTCAGGCAAGGAGAAGCCACACAGGCTGCTGAGTCCCCTCGCCGTGGATGTGGAAGCCACCTCCTCACTGACGCTCAGAGAGTGGACTCAAACACCCAACGAGCACACCATGAGAAAGGGTCAGCTTCCTTCCAGCAGTCAGGCACTGTCTTCTTGTTCTCCATATAGTTCTTGTTGTCATGGGATACCAACTACTCTATTCCAAACATGAGGCATGAATCAGAACTAAAACTCTGTTTCTTAAATTCACAATTGAAAAACAACAGCATTTACATTTGTTATTTTTGCCTGGAATACCAGGGTAGTCTATGAATAAAACACACAGTTGGAAAAGAGGAGAATATTTATCTCACAACTCTCTGCCAACCCAAAGGCCAGTTGATCCCTCCTCATGACTTCCTATAGTTAATCTCATAGTACCAGCCTGCTAGAATTGTTTCATGTTTGAGATGTTGTATCCAGTTCTTGCCTGAGCTGATTTCCAATGTGGGGTTGATTTAAAGTAGTTAACTTGAAATGAATTACTTTAACTCCATGAATTGCTGGGTTGAAATGTGTTATTTAAAGCGAAGTGACATGAAATGAATCTAGCATGATTCATTTTTAGACTCAGTAACCAGGATTTTTAACACTGGATTGGTGGCCAATGGGTAAAGTTGTAGACTTGAGTAACTGAGAACCCTGCAAAACTATCTTCAAGACATGGCCCCATCTAAAGCCACTGCTGGCTCCTGAGGGTAGGCCCACTGTGGTAAGAGAATCCAGATCTTGGATCAAGGAATTCATCATGCATCATCCGGAAGCCCACAAACTGAGGGGAAAGAGGGCAAGTCATTTCATAGCCTAAGCAAATCCTGTAAAATGTAGGTCTTGGTCATAACCTGACATCTTAATTTAAAGCAATCTTCTCTAGTACTATAGAATTCAACTTTTTGTCTCTAAATTAAGAACCATAAAGTTGTATACCTGCTAAATGGAAAACCCCTATGGGATGGGTCATGACAACCCAGAGAATATTTTTGGAATTCCCTTCATATCATTTACTCTTCTGCCATTGAATTGAATGGTGGTCTTTTCCTCCTCTTCAACAAGCCTCTGATTCTACTTCTATCAATTCTTCCTTCCAATTCCCATTGTTATATAAGCTAAGTGTCTTGGAAATAGACATATGTCTTAAAAATAGGCCTCTGTATATAATTTAGCTGTGAATGTGGTATTCAAGCAGTCTCCAACTTAAGAGCAGGCTCTGTTCCAAATATCTGAGTGTATGTCAGTTTTCTAGTACTCAAAATGCATTTTCCCATAGAAACCATGTTGTACACGATGGTTAAGTGCCCCCCGCAGAAGCCTGCTATAGCCATGTAAGTGGGGTGTGATACTAAACTAGTTATACTCTAATAGTAACCTAGACCTTGACATTTTTCTCAGGAGAGAAAACAGAGTTCTAACCTGAGTCTGGCAGAGTAGGTCTCACACAAAGGTACTCATTCTGCCTGCCTCCCAATAAGAACATTGCCCATCACCCCCATCACTCTCTCTCTCTCTTTCTCTGGAAGCAGACAACTGGATGAGAGTCTATCTGACTCCCTGATTTGCACTGATATATTATGGAGGAAAACACCACTTGACCATTAATGAGTAAGACCCTAAAGAAAAGGGAAAAACTGATGAATTCCAGAGAGTACTTGGAACTTGAGGCTCCGGGTCTCTCTCTCTCTCTACGAGCTTGGTGAGACCCACAATCAGCAGGGGACAGAGGACAAACACAGGGTCTCACCAAACTCTGGTGGTCAGTGGAAAGGGAGAGAGAGGCCCAAACACAGTAGGCAGGAGAGTTTCATCATCTAATCAGCACCAATAGTACCCAGAACTGTGTCACATCTAAAAAAGAACACACTAGTCAAAGTGAAAACTGAAGAAAGGCTGATACATGTCACCTTTAAAATGATGATATCTGGATGTACTACTAGGTGAGAAAACAAAAGAAGACAGGCTAATGCCAGTCAAAGAAGGAGGGGCCATGGCCAAAGGAACATGAAAGCCCTAGGGGTTGCAGACAACTGATACCACCCAGTCAACCCAGCGTGTCTCAGGATCCCGAGCCCTTGGCAACTCAGGACCCTCACTTCAGAAACCCTTGAGGTGTCTAGCAAAGTGATTTCTCAGTTGCTCTGGACTACAGTTTTTTAATTTCAGGTTTTGTTGTTTGGTTATAGCATATAGCCTGAAGTCACCTATTCAATGAACGGTGGACATAAATAATGGTTGGTGATACAGAGTCCATTGTTTCATTATTTATGAACCACACAGTAGATAACTCATCCTCACAGTTCTCACTAAATTCTTTCTACCTCCATGGTAGCACTGGAAAAGGAAAAATAATTTCTTGCCCAAAGTTTTTGAGCTTCCTCTAATTGTCCTGAATTACTCCTCCCTTAGAAAGCACTCACTACAATTCTGTGGGGAAGGAAATGTGGTGGTTACTACCCTCAGAGAGATACACGAGGGTGGCCGAGTCTACCTACCATCCCACACTACAATGCTCAGGGCATCAATCCTAAAAAAATACAGGCTTCCATCAACACTGAATGGATAAACAAGATGTGGTATATGTGTAGTCTAATATTATTCAGCCTTAAGGAAGGAAATTTTGACCCATGGTATAACATGGATAAACCTTGAAAATATGCTAAGTGAAATAAGCCAGAACTATGCAAAAGACAAATAGTGAATGATTCCACTTATATGAAGTACCTATACTAGTCAAATTCATAAAGACAGATAGCTGTACAGCAGTTGCCAAGGGTGCAGGGGAAGGGGTTACAAGGCTATTTGTTTGATGAATTCAGAACTTAAGTTTGGTGCACTGAAAAATTTGCAGAAATGGATAGAAGTAGTGGTGATACAACAACATGAATATTCTTAATGCCACTGAACTTCACACTTAAAAATTGTTTCAATGAGAAATTTTGTTAGATACGTTTTATTACAATTAAATATGTACATAGGGGCTTCTGGCTTCTGCACTCTACCTCATCCCAAAAGCACATGTCAAGGGTGACAAACATTGTTGAAGGTATTATTGTGGGGAGGGTTGCAATTTCAAACAGCAAAGTCAAAAGATGATCTCTCCTGAAGAAGTCTAAACAAAGACTTGAAGCAAAAGAGTGAGCATGCTGTGCCACTCCAGCAGAAAGCACTCCAGCACTAGAGCAGAAATAACAGCCAGTACAAAGGCACTGGGGCCATTTATACCTAGATATCTGAGGACTAAAATCATGTGGCTGGAACTTGGTTGTGTGTGGCTGCTATAGTACTAGAATTTCCCCATGGGCCCAAGTGGCTCTGGATTAGTGAGTAGTCAGGGATAAAGATAACCAATTCAAGTCTTATCCATACCGGAACCAGAAAGCTATGGCATAGGCCGTTATGGGTCTTCATTTAGTTGCTGTTTTCACTCAGATATTACTCCCCTACCACCTTGGTGACTATTGATGCAGTGTTCGAGCTTCTACGTCTTAATGTATCTAGAAACTAAACTTTTCTCCTATCACAGTGTGGGATTGTGGGAGACTAATAACTCATCAAGCCAATGTTCAGCAAATCCTCATTTTATCCCATTCCATTTGAAGCCTAGCCTTTAATCTCATCTTCTGGAGGTGCTAGCAACTCAGTTTCTTCTTTATCAAATAAAAGAATGAATGACTGACTAAGTAGAATACATGAAATCATAAAAAGTCTGACACTAGAATATGAAGTTAGGATTCCAGCAGTTCTTGAAAATCAGATGAGAGGAGAAGTCTTGGAAACTTTGACAGTATAGAAAGAGGCAGCAGCTGGTACGTATCATAGAACCAAGTGTCTGGAAAGATGGATCTAAATGGGCATCCCCATAAAAGCATGCTCTAGGACACTGGCAGAAAACCTTCGGCATGCATCTTATTTATTTTTCTTTTAAAACAAAAGATGTTAATGTATGAGGGGTTTTTGTTTCCCTAAACTAAAGCCTTAATATTCAGGTTGAATTGCAGTATTGGCACTTTGCAATAAATCAGTGGGTTTTGAATTGCAGTTTGGGCACTTGGTCTCTAAAAGCTTTGCCATCAGTGCTCTAGAAGGTGGAGTCAAGATGCCAGAGTGTGTCTCACACACCTTGAGACCTATCTAGTGGTCTCATCAAATCCTATGCCTTGTTCTTAGCCTCGTTCTCTCACGTTAAAGCACTCATTGAGTTGGGATATAAAGAGTCCCTAAAAGTTTCCATGAATTCTCACTAGTTTGGTGCATAATTCTGTTATGTAATAACAAAACACATCTAGACTCCCAAATCATTTTGATGATATTTCAAAATATTTAACATGCTGTGTTTCACTAATTTCCAACCATATCTGATCATGACCTCAAGAAAGGAAATAAGTATATTATTCCTCTTCATAGCCCACATTCCCAATATAGCATTTAACCAAAGCTGGTATTTAGCAAGTCTTTGTGGAATAAATCAATGACTGACCATTATTGATGCAACCAAAATGAAGTTTCAGTATTGAAACACATCTTAATAGCCCAAATTTTTCCTGCTATTGTAAGGAAGATTGGTGGGAAAGATTTTATTTTATATTTTGGAGCCATAAGTGATGTTAGTTTATTGTTGCATAACAAATCACCCAAAACAGCAGCTTAAAGCAACACACATTTATTATTTATTTTAATTTCCCATTTTCTGTGGGCTGGAGATCTGGGCATAGCTAAGTTGGATCTTCTGGTTCAGGATCTCTCACAGGCTATAATCCACACATCCCTGGAGCCACAGTAACCTTACAGTTCAAATGAGGCAGGGTCCATTTCCAAACTTGCACAGTAGTTGTAGGTAGTATTCAGTTTTTCATGGGTTGTTGGACTAAGGACCTCAGCTCCTGGTCAGCTGTTGGCTAGAAGCTACTCTCAATTTCTTACCATGTTGTCTCTTCACCATGGCATCTTGCTTCACCAAATCCAGTAAGCCAAGAAGGCAAGAAAAAAGATGTCAATAAGATGGAAGTTATGGTCTTTTATAAAGGCTATAATTTGAATATGGTTTGTCCACTCTAACATTTGTGTTGGAATTTAACCCCCATTATGAAGAATTAAAATAGTAGAAATTTAATCTAACTATGGTGTTTAGAAGTGAAGCTTCGGGGAAGTGATTAGAATTAGATAAATTCACCAACTTGGAACCCTCATAATTGAATACTGATGACTTTATAAGAAGGCAGAAACCAAAGAACATATACATGCCTGAGCTCCCTGTATTGACACGTGATGCCCTATGGTATACCACAACTCTGCCAGAAAGATATAGCTGCTCAACCTTGGACTAGAACTATGAGCTAAAGTAATTTTTTTCTCTTTCATTATCCTGGTTAGTGATATTTTGTTATCATCAACAAACACAGACTAAGATAGTAACTTTATCTCAGAAGTGACAACCCATAACTTTTCCTACTGCAAAACTACACCCTTAGGTACAGCATGTGTAGGCCATGAATACCAGGAGGTTGGGCCATTGGGAACCATTTTTATAAGTAGCCTAATACAAGGGATGCTAAAAGTACCTAAAGTATGTATGTCCTTCCTGATTAGGCTGTGGATTTGTGGTCTGTTAGATCTTCACATTCTTTTTTTTTTTTTTTTTTTTTTTAGATAGTAAAATCTAACAAAACAAAACAGAACAAAGCTAATCAAAACAAAGCAGCAAAATTGGTACAGAACTTCAAAGCAAGATACTAGGAAAACAACAATAGCTACCATAGTATATCTTGTTATCATCACAATAGTTGCCCATTCCATCAGGTAGAGCAAAATCAAACCAAAAACAAAATAGAATAAATCTCATCAAAACAGAATATTGAATAAAGTGAAACAATTAATCAGAACAAAACAAAGCAGAGAGAACAATTTTGGATTTCAAAGACAAAATAGAAGAAAATTCCCCATATTTGCTATATTGCATACTGTCATCCTCCCAATGGATGCTCAGACTACTGACCGCAGGCCTGTGAAATCAACCAAACAATACAAGCATTTAGTTGCTTTTTGTACCTTAGTTGCTATCAATTCAGCTTGTCCTCCAAACCAACAGGTTGCTTATGAGGGGTGTGGGGTGGCGGGCAGTGTCTCACGGAAGTTGCTATCTGACTTGTCTCTTCCTGGAATCTGCACAGCTTGCATGGCTTACTAGAAAGTCTGGCCAGTTGGCTTCTTGGTGGGTCCTCCCAGTCCCAGCATGATCTTCACATTCTTCTCTCCTGAATGGTGCTGTAAAAGCAGGGCTAGTGGATTATGAATAAGTGGACTTGGAGTAAAGGAAGCAAAGTTGGAAAAGAATGAAGGCACTAATCCATTTACCCAGATTTATTGTGGAAGAGAATTTAAATTTGTCAAGTTATCAAACAGACAAAAAGGAGAAGTGACTTCAGGGATAGAGTTATTACCACTAATGCCAAACATTGTCCTAATGTCTTAAAGTATTTCCATATAATACATTTGTTCATTCAAATTTATAATTGGGATCTAGAAAGAAGCACAGTGCTGGTCAAGGAGCACTGAAGTGCTAAGCTTGCAGGACACTTTGTAGGTAGAATTTTTCTGTAGAGAGAGGTCTGGTTTAGACTGATTCTGGTCAAAAAATTATTGCTGCTGGGTTCAGCCCCTGGAAATTCCCATCACAGACTCTTCCCTTTGGTGATGCTCAGCTACTCACCATCTTCTATGGAAAACAGAAGTACTGGGCTGGGAGAATTGGGCTCCCAAATCAGACAACAGTATGAATGGTTAATTCAGATGATTCTGTTCCCAAAGACCTTCCACTTCTCCACCCACAATTCCCTCTGACTGATCCTTCCTCACTGTGGCCTCCATCCTGTCCTTCAGGGCCAGGGAGGGGAGTAGCTTCTTTCTATTCACAAATCTGGCTGGACTCAGAAAATCTGAGAAGTCACCACTCTGTCTCCGCATCTCAGTTCTCTCTGTGTGTGTGTGCGTGTGCATGTGCGTGCGTGGTGTGTGTGTGTGTGTGTGTGTTTGGGTGCTGAAAATGGCAGTATATTATTTCTAGGTCCTACATAAAGAAATAAAGCATAATATGAATGAGAATTAAATGAGGATAACTGAGGCAAAAATACAGGTGATGAGAGGTACATAGTAAGAGAAAAGTAGAAGTTTAATACATTGTTACTTAGCTTTTCCCATTTGGGGCTCAAGGAGCTGAAGTAGCTTGCCCCAGGTAGCCTATTGCAGGTTCCAGAACATAGCTCTGGAGCCACCTGACCATGTGTGGCATGTGCAAAACAAAGCAACTGGCCTTCCTCATGGCAGGTAAAATTATCTATTGTCTTGATCACTTTTCTCTCATTGCTGAGACAAAATACTTGACACCTGAAATGAAGGAAGGAAAGGTTTATTTAACTTACAGTTTTTGGAGGTCTTAGTCCATACTTAGCTGGTTCCAAGACAGGGTGGTGTGGCTAAGGGGCAGCCATTCATGATGGACACAAGCGACAAGAGCAAAAAGGGCAAAAGGGAAAAGCATACTTCTGTCCCTCTCACATTGTATGCTGGCTGCCTGCCCCTGGGCAGGTGCAGCACTCACATCACCAGTCCTAGCACTAGACAACAAACCAATCAAAAACACTAGACTCAGCTGCTTCCATGACCGAATGAGGCTTTGAAGGGACACCCAGACACAAACCATAATATCTATGGTCTTTCATCTTGCAAACTGCATGCATTTATAGGGGTATGGTTTGGAAGTGACCCCCAAAAGCCCTTGAATTGAAGTTCTAGTTCGCCAGCCTGTGGTGCTATTGGAAGATGATGGAACCTTTAAGAGGTGGGGCCTAATGTAGGAAAGTAGTTAGATCACCTACCCTTAAAGAGGATATCAAGGCTACAGCCTTTTCCCCTCTCTCCCTTTCTTCCTTGCCACCATGAAGTGAAAAGGCTTTTTCTGCCATGTACTCCCACCATGATATACTGTACTGCCATGGACCTAAGGGAACTGGCTAAGAAACTACTATGGATTGAAACCTCTGAAACTGACCCAGAATAAACCTTTTTTCATTATAAGCTTATTTTCTCAAGTACATAATTTATCATAGTGCCAGAAAGCTGACGAAAGCACATAGATACATGCAGGCTCATCAGCTGTGAATGGAGGCTCCCTGTATTAGAAATGTGGACTGAGACTGAGGTCCTAAAGGAACATAGGGGTTCTGAAGTCCCAGAAGGCTTTCAGTAATTGGATAGGGAGCCATTTAGTAAGCTGGCAGCTGCCTGCTCCTGGGGCCTTGTCTTAGTTACTTTCTCATTGCTGGAGCAAAATACCTGATAATACAAGCTAAAGGAGGAAAGGTTCATTTTAGTTTACATTTTGTATAGGTTTCAGTCCTTACTCAGCTGGCCCCAAGGCAGGGCAACATGGCATACCAGCGTAGCAAAAGAGAAACAGTCCATAGCAAGTCAGGCAGAAAGCGGCAGCAGTGTGAGCCTTCCTTTCCCTTTTTATTCTGTTCAGGCCATAAGCCTATTTGTTGGTACCACCCACACCCAGGGTGGGCCTTTACATTATCCATACCTAAAACTGTGCTAAACCAATCATTGCATTAATCCAGCTGTCACAATATTAATCCATGATCTAGTCACCTTATGAAGTCCCACTAATGACTGCATAAGGCTTTTGGGGAGACATCTAGATATTGATTTCACGAAAATTTAGACCAGACTCTGGCCATGTAGGAACCGCAGGTTCATATCTACCTGAAAGGGAATCCATTTTTCCACTGACCCTGTTTTTATGGCCAAGAAGGAAGAATTTCAAGGACAAGTCAGTAACAGCCAGTGTGGTACAGAGAAAAATGTCCCCCACAAAAAAATGTGTATGAATGAATACCAGGAGATTGTGAACACGCTCCTTCACATGGCAAGCACAGATTGAGATTGCTGATAAAATAATGTTGCTAATTAGCTGACCTTAAAATAGGCAGGTTATCTTGAACTGTACTGATAGGCTCTGTGTAGTCACAGAGGTCTGGAAAAGACAAAAGAGGGAGGCCAGTGTGGGTGTCAGAGAAACATGATTTGAGAAAAATTCATTGAGCCCAGGATGGCTGTGAAGATGAAAGAGACCATGAGCTAAGGGATATGGACTGCTTCCAGACACTGCAAAAGGCCAAAAAGGAAAAAGATTCATCCCTGAGCCTCCAAAAGTAATGCAGCCTGCCAACATTCTGATTGTAGCCCCATGAGACCTGTGTCACCTTTCTGACTCTCCAGAATTGTAGGATAATGCATTTGTGTTGTCCTAAGTCACAGTGCATTTGGAAATTTGTAACAACAGCCATAAAGTACTAATGGGAAACAGTGTATGGTTTTCTAAGTCCAGGAAGAAAATCCATCAGGTTCAGAGAAGCAGGCCAATCCTCCCCTGATGTGGGGTGAGGAGGTGCTGAGGGCAGGTCCAGTCCCTCCAGAGTTCTGTGGTCAGAGTTCTCGACTGAGCTTGGCTTGTTTCATACTAAAGGCTCAAGGACTTTAATTGAGGACCCAGACATAGGCAAACAGGCCCTGAGCTTCCTTACTGGGAATCTCTGGAGTCATGGATGAAGAAAAAGTACAGAAATTATTAGTCAGTGACGATTACCAGGAGAACTCTTACTCTTCTGACCTCTTCACAACCCATGCTGTTTTGTTTATTTTCCCTGTTGTGATAGACAGCTGAACCCTTTAAGGAAAGGGCTTTGTGATTTGTTTTGTGAATAGTAACAATGATAATGGTAAAAACAATCTCCTCCCATTTCCCACTCAACCAGGGTTACCAGAAACCAAGGACAGAGGAACAGGTGTTGGCAACAGAAGAGAAGCAGAATCCTGATGAAGCCCTGAAGCAGAGAAGGAGATAGAAAGGACTTTGAAAAGCCACAAGGAGGTGTGGGGCCATGACCAGTAAGAGGAAGCCAGTGGATATGTCCCCAGGGAGGTCACTCTCCTTAGGTTGGACTTAGGCCTGTCATAGAGTTGGCACTCAGCAAACGGGATATTTTTCTTACTATTGCACAATACAGGTGGCATTTTTCCCTACTATTTTATAAACTTTAAAATTTAAAGTTTACATCCCTGAATGGACATTGGGGATGAGGAACTTAGGAGAGGACAAGAGGCCCCATGCCAGAGAAAGAAAAGATAGCAGGAGATGAGAGAACTGGTTTCAGAGCACCTAGGAGACACACTCTATGACCTCAGCTTGGAAACAAAGCCCAGAGAGATTGATCTGCCCTCTCGATATTTCAGCTGGCAACTTACTTGAACTTCATCCCACATTCTTTGCTTAGGCTTCCAATCACTTCTTTGAGTTTTCTCAACTGCCCTGTGTCCAGTAAATTGGGAGCAGGGCCAGAGAGGGGAACAGCCACCTGGCAGGGTTCCCCAGCACCCAGGACTCAGAGCTGTACCCTGGCAAGATTTTCAGCCATTTCTGCCTTCTTCTAGCTCCCAAAGAAAAAAGAATACTGATTGTAAACATCACTTTAAAAGCATGCCATCCAACAGCCAGCTCAGCTGCAATACATCAGCCTGAATTGTACTCATTTATGGTGAAGCATTTTATATTAATGTTTTCATTGCTTATCACAGACACTGGCTTTAAAGTGCTTAAGCCAGCTGTACTGAGTTATTTATTAGGCTTTTCTTTTTTTCCAAGTTGCCTTTTCCTTAAATAAAGTGTTTGTTTTACTTTCATACATTTTAGAATCCTTTTTGTCTCCTGCCGATCATTTCTGATGGTTTCTGTGCATTTACCCACTATTTCTTCAGAATGCACTCAATGCTAGTGAGAGCCAGGTGAACTGGGGCCAGCAATGCATACAGAAGGACAAGGTTCTAGGAGGGAGAGTTCAGTCTCTGCAGGTCCATTTAGCTTCCTTTCCTCCATGTGTTTTTTGATCCTGCAAGCTGAATTTCACCTCCACTGTAATACAAGCTCTTCAGTGATGACCTAACATCCACTGATTTTACATCTGATCTATCATTAATAATGCTGACCATCTCCCTCTCCAACCATTCTTACCATTCCTCTGACCCCTTCATTACCTCATCCTCTATAAATATGGGTGGCATTAAGGCCAGGCCTTCCCATTCCTTCTAAAACTAGCACCCACATAAAGTGAAGTCCCTCTGAATAATAATACAATCCCCTTCCTTCACCCATTTGACTCCTAGAAATCCATAGCAAGACAAAAATAAGAAGGGATTATTGGTAGAGAGTCAAACTCTCTAGACTTGTGACTCTTGAACTAGGTCTATAGAAGTGAGTTCACTAAATGTCAGGATCTAATCACTCCATTCTGAAGACCATCAAAGTCCAACAATAAATAGATAATTTAGCATGGCAACATGATTCCTTACTTTGAAATATGAACAGAGAGCTACAAATAAGCAAACATTTCAGAAGAACATCAACAAAACCAAAGTACAATAAAAAGTAGAAATAAGAGACATAGAGAAAACAAAGGCAAAGCAGAAAATTAACCTTTGAAAAATAGATCTTCAGAAAGAAATAAGGTAAGTATCCATGCAACAGGAATGGAAAGCTATTATAAAAGAAAGGTCAGAAAAATTTAAAAAGTGAGTATTGAATATGGAGCAACTATAATAATTATAGTCTTCTAAAGTATTAGATGTAAGCAATCTCATGTGAAGTAAACAAAAAATAATGTGATACAATGTAGAATAAAAATAATAGTAAAATTAAAGTATCTAGGTGGACCAATGGTCTTTCAAAATAAGTTTTGATAAGAGCTCTAAGAGGAAATAAGGAAAACAATTACAAAGGCAAAGTTCTAAAAAGATTTCCAGAACTGAGGAGCTTGAAATTCCATATTTAACAGACCCATCAAAAAATCAGACAATGGATGAAAAAAACAGAGATTGAATTTCAAGGAATAAAGAATAATGATGAACACTTTCAGAGGAAAGGGAAAAAGAGATCACATATGTAAGTGTGGAAATCAGGAAAGCATCAAACTTCTCAGTAGCCACAATAGAGCCTAACAATATAGAAAAGCAAAGAATCCTGTGGAAAAAGTATTTCCATCCTACAATTCTATATCCAACCAAACGATGAGTACAAGAATGAATAATACATATTAGGATATGCAAGATTCTAAAATTTCAACCCTTTGTATGTTTCTATGATAAGCTACCAGAAAAAGGAATAATCAAGGGAATAAGGCAGAGAGGAAAAAAAGAGGACCATTGGAAGAGAAGGGTTTCAGGTGACCAAGATGGGGGAGGTGCAGCAGGCCCAGAGAGAACCAGTCTAACTCGAATGAAACAGGAGATTGGGGCTCCAGGAGGGAAGGTTCCAAGAAAAACATTTGCTGGTCAGTCTCCCAATGGGCCTAACTCCCTAGTGGATCTGTGTAGCATGGTTGGAGTGTTTGGGGAAGAATAAATAGTAAGTATGTACAAAATTGGGCAAAATTTCAAATTAGACAAGTATTAGCTCCTGAAAAAACAAAACATTTAAGAAACAAAGTATTCATATTTCCATTCCTTTGTGAATATTTTCATAGACAGAAATGTGGAAATCCTAAAAATTCATTTAACAGAAAAATGAAACACAATTGTGTTGAGGTGTGAAAGGAAGAGAAGAACGGTATGTCAACCAAACGACTGAAAAGCTACACTTCTGTGTACGGAAGTTAAAAAGTAATGTCTTAAAGATATGGCTATATTATAGTGTAATTTAGAAATGTGAAGGTAAATGTCAGCTAGAAAGGCTCAAAAAGCAAAAAATGGTCTTTCTGGAGAGTGAAACTTAGGAATGAGGCTGGGTGCGCAGAGAACTGCTAGACTTTTTTCTGGATTTTGAATTTTGAACTTTATAATCATGTAAATGTACTAGCTTGACCAGAAGTACACACTTAATTCAGTTGTACAAACTTAGATATATGCATAATTGTGCGTTAGAGAAAAGGCATCTCCACTACGAACTGATGTGCAATGCGGAGGGAGTAATGTGATACAGGCCTGCTCTCTTGGAATCTCTAAGTACATTATGCTGTCCCTTACTTCTGAACCCTGCATACAACTTTCCTGGACTAGTTATCTGTCTGGAAAATGATGATTTATTTATTAAAGCTCTTTTAACACATTCCTGGACTCCACTCAGGCACCCAAGCCTCTCCTAGGTCCTACCGCCTTTGGGGCAAGCCTCCAGTACAGTAACGGTCACATTGCACTGGGCAAGTTTATTTATAACAGTATCTGTTTATTTAAAACAGTATTTTCTAAAATACAAGGACCTCATTTTACCCTCAGACAGTGCCTGATTCTGTGTCAAAGCCCAGTTAAGTTCTTTTTAAATAAATATATCCATGAATGCATGTGTAGATCGATGTGTGGAGGGTCAGGTTATGTATCCTTGTTATCACCACAATGAGATGGAAACATAAAAATACACAAAGAAATCTGAAAGAGCGAGAAATATAGGTTGTCATCCTCCCTCAACCAGGATACAGGCTGCCCAGAGTGAGACACTAGCTCCTCAGTGGAAGATAAGTTACTACATGATTCTCCCACAAAACTTAGAATCCAAGAGGGAACCAAGAAATGTGCATGATATTTGAAGAAAGCAGAAAAGAAGAAAGTAGCATGGAAAGGGGAGGCAGTAATAGTGTCTTAACTTGTGACTTCCAGCAGGGAGTTCAGGTGGCTCTTGAGTTTGCTGGATGTTGCTCTCAGCTAAAAGTGACCATGCAGGAGGAAGCCAAAGAAACCTCGTGTAATAACATGCCATGTGTAGTACAAAGGGCTAGAAGAACTGGAGCTCTTCTTAGGCCAGCCTGTGGGTATTGCCAACACTGTTTACATTAATATTTTGCATTCTTTCCACAAAGGTCCCTAACATGATTCAGGAATTATTTGTGATCTCACCCCAATCTTGTCCCATCTAGCACAGCCACTTCCTAAATCCAGTACCTCTACTTCATAGTCTGTATGAAGGAGAAATCTTTGCCAAGGACTCAGAAGAATGAAAGCCCTACTCAATCCACTCCTCCTCACCCAAAAGATCTTTAGCACTGGAAAAGTAAAATGAAGTTCTGAAACATCCAACCAGGATGGTTGCTGGTCAGCTTGTGTCATGATTTAAGCATGGAGTAAAAAGACCACACTGCCCCAAAATATGTCTCCACTGGCCTGAAATTTATTCCACTTCATAACCATGCTTGAAATTCTACCAATTAGAAGTTCATTTACAAGCCCCTCTTGTAAAATGTGCAAGAGTGATTAGCATTATTTGCTGCCACTGTAGCATCTAAAATTAGGACCAATGGCTGAGCCTAATAAAGAAAAATTGATGGCATTCTTTGGACTGGAAAAGTCTCTTG